>JBAMBL010003040.1:0-193931 GCA_037043405.1 Drosophila subquinaria
AAAAACCGCTAGTTTAGCGGGAAATCGCTAAAATCCGCTAAAATTTAAACCCTCATAGCATCCAAACGATAGAAGCTACAGATGCGATCTATATATCGTTGCAAAGGTATTTTGAAGGGCTCTTAGGCATACCTTCAAAGTTTTTCTTTTAAGTAAAAAGGTAAACGGCTACAGGTGAAACAAGGTATTTTTTTACACATTTTGGCGATTTAAGAAAAATCTACACATGAGATCACTTTAAAATATGTTATATATTATAGGCAATTTGATTCCGCGTTTTTTGACATATAACACGTATCTGTCAAAATTCGTTTGGACAAGATATTACCTATTAACTGAATATACCTTTTACCTTTGCACTACTGCATGTACATTAGGGTGTCCCTTATTTGGTCAAAGTCAATATTTTTAAACGCATACGGGCTAGTTCTGTTCATTAGGTCCTAAAGCACTCAGAAATAAATTTTTACCTCAATCGGAGTATGATAACCCGTGCCGACTTGGATCGGAAAATTTCAAAATTATATGGGACATAAAAAAAAAAAATTTTTTTTTTTAATTTTTTATTTTTTTATATTGTTTATTAGGTCCTAAAGAACTCAAAACCAAGTTTTCACCTTGATCGGAGTACGATAACCCATTCAAATTTGCATCGAAACATGAAAAACCATCGAAAAATGTATAATCAGTGTTAAAATACTGTTTTTTCATGTTTCGATGCAAATTTGAATGGGTTATCGTACTCCGATCAAGGTGAAAACTTGGTTTTGAGTTCTTTAGGACCTAATAAACAATATAAAAAAATAAAAAATTAAAAAAAAAAATTTTTTTTTTTATGTCCCATATAATTTTGAAATTTTCCGATCCAAGTCGGCACGGGTTATCATACTCCGATTGAGGTAAAAATTTATTTCTGAGTGCTTTAGGACCTAATGAACAGAACTAGCCCGTATGCGTTTAAAAATATTGACTTTGACCAAATAAGGGACACCCTAATGTACATATGCAGTATGTACACTGCTTGCAGCGTAATGCGGAAATAAACTGCTTGCAAGTGGTGAATTCTTTTTGCGGCAGATAAATCATTTTATAATCAAAAATATAAAATCGTTTGTTCTACTTTTTCGAAAAATCGCTAGTTTAGCGGGAAATCGCTAAAAACCGCTAAAATTTAAGCCCCCATAGCATCCAAATGATAGAAGCTACAGATGCGATCTATATGTCGTTGAAAAGGTATTTCGAAGAGCTCTTAGACATACCTTAAAAGTTTTTTTTTTAATTATAAGGGTAAACAGTTACAGGTTAAATAAGGTATTTTTTCCCACATTTTGACAATTTAAGAAAAATCTACACAACAAATCACATCAAATATTGCAATTTTAAAATTTCTGATGTCTTATTCAAAAATTTCTGATATCCCATAAAAAAACCTCTTTACGAGGTAAAATTCTAGTGACGAAAACATTTTCATGCCCCAAAATTTCTGATATCCAATTTTGTGACGAATAATATTAAGTTTTACACATAAATTATTTTAAACAAAATTTTTGCATTCGGCACTGCGCAAAACAGTGAGTTTTATTTAGTATTAGAATTGAAACATTTTAGCGCAATGTGCCGGGTGCCAAAATTTTGTTTAAAATAATTTATGTGTAAAACTGAATATTATTCGTCACAAAATTGGATATCAGAAATTTTGGGGCATGAAAATGTTTTCGTCACTAGAATTTTACCTCGTAAAGAGGTTTTTTTATTTTTAAAAGTTACAAATAAGAGTTGTTCCGTAACTTTTATATTAAAAATAAAAAAATAAAAGTATCAATTAAATTAAATCAGTATTTAATAGAGTCGATGGCTCAGCTAAGTATTTAGTCCTCCAGTTTATAGTAATTATATTATAAGAAACTAATATAGAATAATTAAAATAAATAACAATAATTATTAAAATATTTAATTAGTTATTATGCTTTCAGTTTAAATTTAAATTCATACATAATTTCATAATATTTTTATATCGCATTAAGTTCTCAATATGAATTGGATTTTTAAACATTGTTTTTGATCAACTGACATTAAATTAGTAATTAAAAATAAATAAATTCTTAATTTTAACATGCATTAATCAAGTATTCAATCAGAATATTATTGTAAAGCTTACACAATAAACGCATTAAATGGCAACCAATCGGCAATAAAAAAGTAAAAAAATAAATTATTTCACTGAAAAAAACACTTATAGAGTACCGATAATCAGATTTATTTGCTTGGAAGAAAATTAAAGTATTTTATTTGAATCATTTATTTCATACTTACAAAAATGAATAATTAAAAGAAGATTGTTGCTTGAGATTGATTTTATTTCAGAGTTCCGCATTTTTTTTTCTCAGTGTACTACAGCTGTGTCTGTGTGTGTGGGTGTGCTTTTTTTTAAATGTATTTATTTTCGGCTTGCAGACTCGGAAATTTTGTTGTCTGATCCCACTATTTATAAAATTTCAATAAATAATTTTGTTGCCCGGGCCAAAAAAGGGTTGCCCTCGCTTCGCACTGTCTGTCTGTCTGTCTGTGTGTGAGTGTGTGTGTGTGTGTATTCGATGTGTGTGTGTTCGATGTGTTTTTGTGCTGATTACTCGATTATTTGGCAGGCGCAAATGACTGCATCAATGTGTGCATTGATTGCCATTTGGCAAGCTCCTCTTCTTTGCCCACTCCCCACTTCCCACTTCCACTGCCCCAAAATGCCACTAACTAACCGTCTAACATTTGACGTTTGTCACGCCCCCTCTGCCCTGCCCTAAACACACTCCGTTTTCCCCCTGCCCCAAAATGCTGAGAAGGCGCCTCGCAGCAACCGCAAACAAATCAACAAAGCAATCAACGTCTATTTGTATTTTCACACACACATACACTAACACACACACACACATACACACATGTGTGTGTGTGTGCTGCAAAAAAGTGCAAATCAAATTTTGTGGTGTTTGCCACAATTTCGACCAAAATAACGCGGCTACACGCAGCCTTAGAGACAGAGAGACAGAGAAAGAGAGAGAGAGAGATACCATTCATGAATAACATGTGAGTGTGAGTATCTGAGAGTATGAGTGTGAGTATGAGTACTCATTGCCACTGCCCAGGTGCTTGGCACCGCCTTTCCACCTGGCCAATAACGTTTAATTAGCCACATCAGAAATGCACACGCTCCGTTTTCAGTTCTCAGTTTTCAGTTCTCATTTATTCGGTTATCTACTTACAAATTCATGAGCTGATTATGCACTTTGTCTATAGGGAAGTCTTAAGTACAGGGTATGGACAAGTATAAAAATAGGTAACAATTTATTTAAAGTGTAGAAAATGTGTTTAAAATACTTTAATTTTTGATTTGGAAGAAAAATACAAATTATACTTATATTATCTATATTTTTTAGGAAAACATATTTGAGTTTAAAACTCATTTTATTTGAGTTCAAAATTGAAATAAAAAAAAAAAATTAATTTTTATTATTATTATTAATTATTTTCTAATTCTTTTCTCAACAAAAAAAAAATAAAAAACGAATGTTTTCATAAAGTAAAAGTTTATTTTATGTTTTCAATATTCTGCTTAAATATTTAGTTTTAGACTTAAGATCACTTAAAAATTAACAATACAAAGAACAACAATGAAGTTGTCTTGAAATTTATTTTTTTTTTATATATATTTTTAAGATATATGTATATATTGTTTGATTTTTCAACTCTTTGTTTGAGCTCAAAATATTAATTTTAAATTATTTTCTTATTCTTTACTTAACAAAAAATAATAAAAAAAAGAATGTTTTCATAAAGTAAAAGTTTATTTAATGCTTTGAATTTTCTGCTTAAATATTTAATTTTTGACATAAGAAAACTTAAAAATCATAAATATAAATAATAATAAGAGGTTGTCTTAAAATCAAAGATATATTTTTAAATTTTTTTTGTGCTAAAAAATCTTGTTTTTGATTTGTTTTTATCAGGGCCCAAGTTATTACTAGTTTTTAGCAAAAAAAAAATATAAGTATTTTTTAATTTTGAAATCTCAAGTGTTTTTATATCAAATGCATTTACTAAATGATACAGTGAAGAAGTCAATAAAAGCAAAATACATTCAAATAAAATATATATTTTTCACAGGAATATTCTGTTGAATATTGAGAATCAATTAAACAGTTTACAGTTTTTATTTTTTTATCTTGTCAACGCAATAATTCTCATGATTCTTCAGTTATTTTTAATACATAGAATCGGAAATATTTGTAATACTAATATTTTGAAATCTATATACTTTCCTTGGCCAATTTTACCCCACTTCAGTGTCTTCAGTAAACTCCATATTTTTGTGGGAAATGCGACAAATTGATAAGATAAACTGTTTCGAATTCGCAGTCGAAGATGAAGATTGGAATTTCCTTTTTGCGGTGCAGGAAATGCCAATTTCTGGGTATCAAAATCAAAATCAAAATCAATGTTGGTAGCGATTGCCGATTGCCTCGGTTAATGGCTGCAAATTAGTCAACAATTTGTGCTGCATTCCGCATAATTTGGTCAGGGAATGGTTTGGTTTGGTTTGGATTCGATTGGATGATGTGTTGTTTACACTTCAGCAGTATTAACAACACACACACAACAACAGAAAAAAAGACAACAACACAAATTATTTCCGTCTTATTACACAGCAATGCCATATAAGCCACGCCATAAGAATAAGTACTCAAGAGGGTTAGAGTTCGCATCGAGATTTGGCTTTGGGTCTGAGTTTCAGTTTGGTTTCAATTCACGGTGTCGGGTTCGCAGCTCCCAGTTCCGAGTTCCGAGCTCGGGTTCACTTCAATGTGTCAGCGAGCAACAAAAGAATGGCAAACCTAAAGGAAAGCAAGAAAAGAATAACAAAAAATACCATAATAATTCTTTTGCTCGGCTTGGCAATTCGGCAAACGCGTAGAAAATTATCAAATTACGCAAAGGTTGGACTCTCAGATACCCTAGGCAGCAAATTAAAGTGATTTAAGGTATATACAATTAAATAAATATATAGGAAAATTTGTTTTATACTCTTATAATAACTCTCGCTTTTTCAGCTCTAAAGCAAATCATTTTTGCATATCTTTCATATTTATGATTCAATTGTTCTGAAATTATTGAAATTGAAAGATTAAGTATTAATATATGACTGTGCCAAATATTAAGACTGTATTTTTATAAGTGTGCCTTTTATAGGTATTTTAAGATTTGCTTAAGTTGGAGAAATAATAGAAAATTTGAGAGTTTTCGACTACATATTTGCAAACATAGTAGAGGACTAGCTAAATATAAAATTTGTTGGGCGCATCTATTTTAGTGGCTGAGTTCAGAAAGATTAGAATTAGGTGGATAGTTAAAATAACTGGTTATTTGCTCATCGGAACAGTTTTCTTTGACTAGCAGATATCCTAGTCTAAAAATTATGCTAGCTAAAGGGATAAATAGATACAAACATCACATAGTTATCTATATAGGGAAGTTTCTTTTATATTTCTTAACTAACTCTCACTTTTTTCGGCTCTAGATCAAACTACTTATGGTTATTTAAGATTAAATCGTTCTGAAATTAAAGAAATATAAGGATTAAATATTAATATATGATTGTGCCAAATATTAAGACTGTATCTTTATAAATGTGATATTTGTAGGGAATTACTGAATTGCTTTAAGTTGCAGAAATAATGGAAAATTTAAAAAGGAAAGGAAGGGGACTAGCTTGATATCAATTTTGTGGAACGTATCTTTTAGTTTTAGTTGGATATAAATTAAAGAAATAGTTAAAACAACTTGATTTTTAATGAGACTAACATTTTTTTTTCAAACGTAGATACATTCACGGCCCTATTCAATCCTTTTTACAGGGTATTATAAAATAGCCGCTAGTGTTTTGGTCATCGAATGGAAATGGAATGGAATGGAATGGAATGGAAATGCGCTGTTATTCCGATACTTATGTCCTCGGTCATAACACTGAATGCGAAATCAAATGAGGTTGAAGTTGGAGTTGGAGTTGAAATTGGAGTGAGAATTCAGGCAGTCAAATGGTCAGCGAATTGTCAGAAGCTGAGCTATGAGCTATGAGAGACACGAGATACCAGATACGAGATTACGTAAGCGACGCCTCATAAACTCTCGCCACTTCCCCCTCAAATCTCTGCCCATTCTCTGCTCTTCTGTTCTCTTTACAAATAGACTCGTCGACTTATGCTTGCATTGTTGGTATTCCTGCTCCGGCTGGACATTTGACAAAAGCGTCGAGGCCAAATACAAAAGGCAGCTGCCTCTCACCATTTTATCATTCCTCATTCTGGCCGGAAACACAATGAAGTGAAAAATATGATATCAGGGGGGGAACAAAATACTCTGAGTGTGTGTGTGTGTGTGTGTGTGTGTGTGTGTGTGTGTGTGTGTGTGTGTGTGTGTTTGTGTGTGTGTTCTCCCCCAATTGTTATTCTCAGTTCTGTTCTGTTCTCTTCTGTTTTTTTTTTTTTTTATTATTTATTGTGATTTACAGTTGAACGCTTGATTTGATTTTCAAGTGGTTCCCACGCCATCAGACCAAACAACAACAACAACAAAATAAAGGATCCCTCTTCAGTTCCGTTCAGTTCAGTTACTGACAAACATAAGCTGCCCCTCTCTTTCTATTCACTACTCCCCCTCTCTCTCTCTCTCTCTCTTTATGCTCCATGCTGGGTTAATTAGTGGCCATCAGCCAATTGACCTCCCTTCTTTAGCCCCTCTATCAATTTCTTTCCTTCTTTTTATACCCGTTACTTAAAAAATAAGTGTAAGGGGATATTGTATTTTATTGCGTATTTTTTGGTAATTAAAGTTTTCTACTAACTAAAGCAATACTTGTTAAATTTCGATTAGAATTACTTATCAATTAGATTATTTTGGAAATATTCGTAGTGACTATACATTTAACTGTTAAAAAACTTGTGATTATAATATAATGATTACGATTAGAAAAAAATCAGAAATAATCTAAACTTATTACAATAATTAAAAAATTCCAGAAATAATCAAAAATAATCAAAAAAAAATATTTTTGAGTATTCGGATTATTTTTGATGCTTTTCTGATTATTTTTGATTATTCTTTAGTTTTTGTGATTATTTTTGAATAATTGTATTAATTTAACATTATTTTTGATTTTTTTTTAATCGTAATCATTGAATAATTGGGCAAATCCGAAAATAATCGTAATTTAATCATTACTTCGACTTTTAAACAAAAATAATCGAATTACTAAGGATAATGATTATTTATTTTTTTATTTACTTATTTTAAATAAGAAACGGGTATCCTTTAGTCGGGAGCTCGACTATATCCTTTCCCGCTTGTTTTTTTTTTTTTTTTTTTAGCTTGGGGCGCATTTCGATAACGATTGCAAGAAATAACACACTTGTACTCGATACACACGTGCGCTTAGAACAAAAGCATTAGCTGGAATTGAACTTGCATTTGCATGACAGAACAGGTCCAGACATGTTTGTTCTCGTTTGTTTCGGGGCGCATAATGGAATTAGCCCAACGACAAGCACAATACACAATCTATGTATGTACATTGTACATATATGTATATACATACATACTTATGCAGACTCAATCCGGACATCCTTATCGATGGGGCCCCGGGGACGCATCCGTTAACGCCAAAATGCCAAAATGCGTCGCCCGCTGCGCTTCTTCTTCTTTCTCCAACCCCCAACCCCCAACCCACTACCCCTAGCCCCACCTCCTATGCCCACTCCTTCCCCTCAGCATCGCAAATCATCGATTGCCATTTGGAGTGTCGCTTTCAATAGTCTTCTTATGGATGTCGTTGCCTGGTTTATGCCACTTTGATTGTCTCACGTGTGGACAATTTGTTTACCTCGCCAACAACAACAACAACATAAACAACAACATCATAAGCAACAACAACAACATAAAGAACAACTCGCTATTTCGCTCTCCATAAATCCAAACAGCATTAAACCATAATTTTTTAATAGATTTTCAGCGACTTCTGTAACTCCGACTGTTCTTTCTTTCTTTGAGTCTGTGCTGCAAGCTAAAATACACCGAGAGAAACAGTCAGGACCACAGCCAAATTCCATTTATAAGGCTTAAAATTAATCCATAAGTTTTACTGTCAGATCCGTAATGATTAGTATTTGAATGATGAAATAAGCAAGGGATAGGAATAGAGTAAAGTGTTTCGATTAGAGAACTGCATTTTAGAGGCTCTAGAGCAGCGGTGGGCACGCAGTGGCTCCGGGAGCACCGACTGCTCCACACTTAGGTAGACTCTAATAGGGTTGTTGTTGTTGTTTAGTGCTCCCGAGTTCAGATTTCGTGCCCACCGCTTCTCTAGAGATAAAAAACTAAGGGCTAAGTAAGAACAAGATAAGGTCTAAAGAAGCAGAGTGATCAGAGGAATAGAGAAGTATGTTACAGAGACTAGAGACAGATAAAAAAAAAATACTGTATTTTTTTTTTTAATTTTTTGTACATTTATTAAATTATTGCACTCATTATGGAACTAACTAACTAACTGCTACCTTGAATGCACTAATCATATTGATGACAAATATTTCATTTATATGTACATAGTTTCTTTCTATTTGCAATACTCACAAGAAAATAATTTTAATATATTTGGAAAGGATTTTGGTGGGGAGTTTTTTGTATAACTTGCGTATTTATGATTCAATCTTTCTGAGGGATATAAAAAGAAAAAGTATTAATATATGATCATGCCAAATATTATGACTGTTTCTTTATAAGTGTGATTTTCATAGGTATTTTATGATTCGCCTTCAGTTGAAGAAATAATGTTAAATTTGAGAATTTCTAATTGAATATTAATATAGAAAGTGGAGGACTATTTTAAAATAAAATTTGTTGACTGTATCTATTATAGTCGCTTAGTTCTCATAGATTAGAAATAGATGGATAGTAAAAAGAACTTGTTGGAAGAACTGTTTTAGATTCCCGATTGTTTCTCTGAGTGCAACAGACGATGGGTCCACTGAATTCGAGTGCCAATTGGGAAGGGGAAGGAGTAGTAAAGGAGGGCAGGGTTGTCGGGGGGAGCAGGGTTGTCGAGTGCCATACGAAACGTAGAGTTGCAAGTTAAGAGCGTAACAAAAATGCGCATCACGTAGCGTCGTTCAAAGTGAATATGTCCAAGTGAATGTGAATGTGAATGTTGTGTTGCGTGATAAGCGAGCCAGAGTTATTGCCAATGTCTGCCAAGTGGCCAACACACATCTATACACACACGCACTCTATCTCTCTCTCTTCAAACGCAATAAATGTTGCCTGTGCTGTACAAATATTTATTGAACATTTTAATTCGTTTGTTGTTGCAAATAAATTCTGATTTATTGGCAATAAAGCGCACAAATAGACAATATGTTGGCACAAAACTAGCCTCAAAAAAAAAAGTGGAAACTGATAAACCCCCACCCCCCCTCTCACTCCCCCTTTCACTCCATTCGCCATTCCCCTTTTGACTTGAATCCCCAACTGGACAAATGGACACAAAACGTTGAGCGGCACATGTCCAGAATTTTGAGTTGTTCTTTTTCTAATTTCTATTTTCTGTTTTCAGTTCTTTTTATTTCAGCTCGCAAACATTAGCTGACATTAATTTTTTAAAGTTTTCTGGATTGATTTGTGTTCATTGATTGTGCTTTAAAAAAACACGCTTAATAAAAAGACAAAACAATCGACAACATCAAGCAATGTGATCTATCAATTCATGCACCTAATACTTTATTTATTTTACTTTACTTTGTTTATTTATCTCAAATACAATACACTTAATTAAGATAGTAATTAAGATTCTGTACTCATCGATTCAAAAAGATACAACATTTTAAGAAAGACATTAAAGTGGGAATCGCACATAAGTTTTATGAGTCGGAACAAAATCTAAAACTAAAATAATGATAGGGACATTTAAAAAATTGCACATATTTTGCACGTTGCACGTTATTTTTGGAGGGACTATCCAGCAATAGTACAAATTTATGCTTTCAATATTTACTATACGTTTTAAATTATTTTTATATATTTTTTTTTGGTTTTTATAACACAAATTGACAATATAACTAATATAATGTTTTGATGCAGACAAACTCTTCAAATAATTCTACGAGTGACTGCAAATTTTTTTTATATATTTTATTTTTAAATTGCAAAAAAAAATATCAAAAATATTTTTGCTTATATTTTTTTTAATGCTTTGAAAATTGCATAAAAGGCACTTATTGTATGAAAATTACGAACAAGTGCCTTTAAGCCTTTTATTCAAAAAATTATAAAAAAAATATAAGCGAAAATATTTTTGTAATTTTTTTTTGCAGTCACTCTTAGAACTGCTTGAAGAATTTTTCTGCATCAAAACATTTTTTTTTTAAATCGAGGAAAAAAGTTGAAAAATTAGACATTTACATAAGTTCGAAGTTTTCTATGGGTACTTAATGGGTTAAGGAAAGTTTTGCATCATTCAAACGGCCTTTCCTAATTTATTTTTTAAATTTGAAGACTTGATTTACAATAGCTGTAATAGTAAAAAAAAGAGTGTACTTAATATTTTGACCAGTAGTGTATATGTATTTGATCTGCACTTCATTACTATAATATTGTTGCATCATAATATACCCATTAACATAATAACTAACTTCGTGAAAAGATAATTCAATTCAATTTTTATTTTTAATAAGTAATAAAAATTGTAAAATAAGTTTTTTTTTATTAATTTTCATTTTATTGTAAAAGTTAAAAACATAAGTTACTTACTTACTTATTAAACTTTTATTTCATTCATTTTTTTTGTAATACTCATAATCGTTGCAATTCCTGCTTAATTTCATTTCAATTCTGTTGCAAGTTTCTTTTTGACGGTCAAGCAAAGTCCAAAATATGCTGCACATTTCTTGTTGTTGTTGTTGCTGCTCTTATCGCTGCTGTTGTTATTGTTGTTGTTGTTATTGTCATTGTCATTGTCATCGTCATCGTCATCGTCATTGTCATTGTCATTGTCAGTGTGTGTGTGTGTGTGTGTGTGGAGTAGCAACATATTGTTGTTGTTGCTGTTGTTGTTGTTGCTGCTTTCTTTTTGTATTTGTTCTTTTTTTTTTTTTTTGTTATTAACAACACCCTCATGGCCAATAGAGCGAGTGGCAACCAGCGAGTGGCAACATTGCTGCCACCAAGAAGGTGGCAAGTGCGTCGAGGCATGTGGCAAGTGGCAAGTGGCGAGTGGCAAGTGCGGGACATGGCTATGATTCTGGTTACCTTCTTCACGCTAGTGCCACATGTCGCTCATCAGTCATCACAGAAACAGAGAGAGAGAGAGAGAGAGACAAAGAGAGGGATAGAAAGAGAGAGAGAGAGACACAAACACACAGCTGTCGCGTTGTCTGGCATTGTCAATGTGGCACGTTGATTGTTGTTGCTACCTTTTTTGCATAAGTGCCACATACGTGTATTGTGTATCGTATGTATTTCTATATATACACTGCGAAAACAACAGCATACAATTAAAATTTGTATTTTTTGATAAAATATTGTGTTAATTTGTTTTAAAAAAATGCTGATAAAATACTTAAAAAAATACATCTTAAATATTTTTTCAAGTATTTTATCAGCATTTTATTGTTTAATTAAAACAATATGCGCATTAAAATATTTAAACATGAAGTGGGAAAGGCTTAAGGCGAACTACCCGTTACTTATTTAAATAAATTTAAAATATTTTTTATTGCATGCTTTTAGGCACTTACATTGCTTAGGACTTAAATCAGCCATTACCAGCTTTCTATTTGTTCGATCTTGTTACGATTTAGTAGGATAATAGCTAATAATAGTAGTAAACGTTAGTTAGTAAGCAAATCCCAATATCTTGAAAACTGTGCGTGTGGTGGCATTTCGCGATTTATGGGGCGTGGCAAAAATTTGAAACAAACTTGGCCTGCGTGTGGCTTATAGAAGTCTGTGTGCCAAATTTGGTTGTTCTAGCTCTTAAAGTCTCTGAGACTCTGACAGACTGACGCCGAAGGAATCAAAAAGTTGTACTTAAATCAATTTAATCGTACTCGTTTTCAGAAATTCCTACATTACCGAAGTTTACCAGGAACCATAGTCATTTTGAGTTATATTATAAAAATTACATAGTAATAAATACTTAAAGATTCTTAAGGATTTTCTTCAATAATAACTATTAATTTGTAACGAAACAAATAGATTCATTTTTTAATGATTTATAATTTTTTTGGCTCAAAGTTTCTCACTTTCATTCTTTTTTTGTCTATGTATTTTAATCATTAATATTTTGATGTTAAACAATTAACAATAATCACTATATGCTGTCCCTGGCTTTGACTTAATTCTAAAGTAGCGCATGTTCTTTTACAGTGTATGCATGTACATGTGTGTGTGTGTGTGTGTGTAACGTTTGTCAGGTGTGCGTTGCTTTCTGCTTTTTTTTTGGTTTTTTTTGTGTTTTTTTTTTGGTCTTGTTGCTGATGTCTGTGACAGCAGCAACTGTTGTCGTTGTTTTTGGCTGCTTGATTTTTTGCTCTATGCAGCGACAACAGCAACAACAACAACAACAACAGTAGCAACGAATTTTAAGGTTGTTGACGCCAGAGCTGATGATGATGATGATGATGATGATGATGCTGATGACAACTGCTGCTGCTGTTGCTGCTGCTGTTGTTGCTGCTGTTTACCTTAATGATAAGGCGCTTGTCAGTCAGTGCGTCAGTCAGTCAGTCAGTCAGCGAGTTCATGGGTTGCCACGAGATGGGAGGTGGGAGGGGGGAGGCAGGATTCATGCGGTAGACAGTCGTCAAATGTTGCGGCGCCTGTGGTTGTTTTATGCCATTTGCCTCCACGACAACAACAGCAACGAGCACGACGGCAACATGTGCTACTGTGTTTTGTCAAAAAACATATTTGCCTTGTCTTTGCATCTGTACGTGTGTGTGTGTGTGTGTGTGTGTGGCAAGTGTGTGTGTGTGTGCCACAAAAAGCATATTCAGCAAATATAATTATTAAACATGTTGCCAATTTTTCGAGAGCGCTTTTTAATCCTGTTGTCTGCACAATCCCCACGGCAGCCACGCCCACGCCCACGCCCACAACGACAAAGACACACACACACACACACGCACACACACTGTGTGTGTGTGGCATATGAATAAAACTCTATTATGCGGTGGTTGTGGCTTCTGTTGTGATCGCTTCAAAAATTTTTGAATTGCCAAAATGCGTGCAAAGAGGAAGAGAAACCAGCGGAAAATAGCAAAAAGTATGTATAAATTCAGGGCAAAAGAAGTGCGGAAAGGGGAACGGAAAAGGTGGAAAATGAGGAAGGGGAGGGGGAGGGGGGAGGAAAACACAACTGCGCTTTTCAGCGCAATTTTCCTAGTGGAATTGTGGCTGACTGAGTTTTGTGTGTGTGTGTGTGTGCGTGTCCGTGTGTGTGTGTGTGTCTGCCACTTGAAATACAGTTAGTTTTCGCAACCAAATTGCCAGATTACTCAAAACAGAGTTGCCACACATCCGTATGCTTTTCAAGTAGATGCAATTTGCAGAGTCTGAAAGCGAACACCCAAAAAAAATAAAACACTCAACAACAAAAAAAAGTTAGTATTTGATTGTTGCAATTAAATTTATGAAATTTGTATTTGATAAATGCTGAGAAAATATTTTGTATTTACTATAAATCGTTATACAATTTGTGTTTAATTGTGGAGAAATTTATATTCTACTATTGTTCGTTTGACAGAGTGTGTAGAAATTGTTAATGAAAACTGTGAGTTGAATATCAGCTAGATATTGTGTAGCAGTCTTAACAATTTTGGGAGCAATTTTACCATTCATTATCTTTATGGGATCACTTGGGTTATCGAAAGTCAAATGTAAAATATAAACAGCGTTGGATGCTTTTTAAATTTGGACAGTATCTTTCTCTACGAATTATTTCATCTCTATTTCTTGGAATATTTCATCGCAAATATAGTTTCATATAAAATTTTAAAAATGTGATCAAAAGAACGAAAAATTTTATGGTGTTTCATTCATACTAAAATAATTTTAAAAATAAAATAAGTCTTCATTCAAATATTGATTAAAATATGACATTATTTACTTTTCAATAATGTTTTTTGTTTTTGCTAGTTCCTTACTTTGCTCGCTTTTTCCCGCTAAAAATGCAGCCAACTTAACTTTTTATTCAAGTGCAGCCAACTTAACAATGCTGAACAGTTAAAATAATTGAGGTGCAGCCAACTTAACTAGTATGCAAAATAGTAGCTTTAGAGAAACTCTTTGAAATTATTCATTTCACATCAATAAAAATGCAACAACTTCGTAAGTAATTAGAAATTTTATCACAAAAACAATATTTTTGTTTTCTTGTTAAATAATTTCATAGATTATCGTAAAATCAAGTTAAAAACTAAATAATAATAGTTTTAAAAACAATTATAAGCATCAATAAATATTTAAACTTGGTCAAAACACTTACTTGACCTACTGTGGCTCACAGCCTGAATTATTCGAGCTTCCTACGATTGCACAAACTTCAAATAAATATATGCTGATTATGATCTTAAGGGAATTTCAACTGGATTATCTACGCACTCAATATAGATGCCGTCTTTGACTTTGGCTTGCAAACTATTTCGATTTGCAAAAACGGAAAGCACAAAAAAAAAACTAAAGAAAAACCTTGGAGAAAAGTGCGAGTGCGAACAAAAATGGCAACAAAAAGCATTAATTTTAATTTCTGCCCAATTCTCGTTTGTAACGATGTGAAAATCTCTTAAGTACTCTTGTCATTGACACTCAAACCCCTCGAAAGACCGACATACAATACACACACCCCGGGCAGTACAGTGTGTGTGTGTGTGTGTGTGTGTGTGTGTGTGTGTGTGTGTGTGTGAGGGCTTAACCTAAGTTAAGCTGTTGCCCGTCTGAGTGTCGTTCTTGGCCTGGTCCGTTGACGGGCGGCTGTGACACAATCTCATCAACAGATCAGAGATTTGCAGCTCGTCCTCGTCGCGCACTGATGACATCTGTGGTATTTTCAACGTGCGACGTGACCGGCATAACCGTCGAAATCTAAATCAGAGGTGGAGCAACCAGAGGTAGAGCCCCCATTCCTAGCAAGTTGGAGGTGGGAGGATTGAGCAACTCACCGTCCGTCCGTCTGTCCATCCGTCCGTCTCACTGTCTGACTCACTGACTGACATTTGACACGCGCCGTTTTGGCAGCCGTCAGACTTCAGAGTTCAGACTGCGGCAGGACATTTGGACATTGTGACAGCCACGCTCGCTTGTTATTTCTAGACGAAAATACCCTGTAAAAGTATCGAAAGTCGAAAACTGTCGAAGCGAATTGAGCTAAACTAATAGAAACAAGAGACATTTTGACATTTTAAACTAGTTTTTAATAATGATAACAATCTGCACATAAATATCCAGTAAACCACTAATGTCTTCATAAATTTGTAAAATTTGCGTATAATAAAGATATTTTGATGCGGGTTTCTTATATTAATCTTTTATTCAGTTAAATCACGTTCTAATGATGCTTAAATTTCTTTAACCCATTAAGTACCCATCGAAAATTTTGAGTTTTAAAAAAGTCAATTTTTCAACTTCTTTCCTCGATTTTTTCCAAAAAATATTTTGCTGCAGAAAAATTCTTCAAACAATTCTAAGAGTGACTGCAAAATAAATTTTTCAAAAATATTTTTGCTAGTATTTTTTATAATCTTTTGAAAATCCTAAAAATGACGATTTTAACTTCTTTTTCCTACTTTTCACACAAAAAGTGGCTTTTTTGTACGAAAATTTGACAAACCTATGCTGTATGAAGACATAAGCGGTTCACTGTAGAATCACATGGCTTTGCGAAATTTTGAAACATTGTCAAAAATTTTGAAACAATTTTGAAAAAATTCACTTTTTGAGCAATTTTAAAATTACAGTAAACAAATTATTGTTTCTATTGTAATTTCCATCACCGGACGTGTGTACTGAGAAATTTTTAGCGCCAGTGTTGATTAATTTGGTAAGTGTAAGGCCCGTTTTTTCAATGTCTAAATAAGGTGTTTGAAAACTATTGAAAAGAGAATTTGACGTAAAACGTATGGAAATTTATATCAAATTTGAAATTATTTGTTAAATAAAATTTATATGTACATTGAAAAAAACGGACCCAAGTGTAATGTACCCTAGGAATTGGAGTACAGTTTAGTTTTTGGTTATGTTTGATCAATGCTTCTAATTAACTGAATTAAAAGTAAATAATAGCATTAAAATCTAAAGTTAATTCTGATAATTCGACTGTCCCAATTTGATTTTCTGCCATATTTTATTATTACAGGGTATCGGCCAGTCTGCTTTTACAATTTGCACATAAATGTTGTCCTATTTATTTTTTAAATCTCGATAACAATTATAATTCGATCTATTTAATTGCTACTCTCATTATATTTAAAATACGATTTATATTTATATGTTCTTATTTAAAATTCACTAAAATACTGTTAATTAATATTTCTTTATCGAGTGTTGTAAATCCAATTTTTGTATCGAGTCTTAAATCTAAATATTTTAGTCGCCAAAGCAAAAATCGAGTTTCTTTAAATATAATATATAGTCAAAAATATAGAAAATACTCATCAATTTGTCGTTTTTTTTTTGTTGTATTTTGGCATCCTACTTTCATCATATTTTTTATAGGGTATCTGCGAGTCATGCTCGTTTAAAAATTGGTTTTTATATTGACTGTAACAATTCACAAATTTATTTCTATATTCCATTCTTACTATAAAATATACATGCATTTAAATAAATAAATAAGAACTACTTACTATAGGGTATGTGCTAGTCGTGTTTTGTTAAGAATAAACATTAAATTGTGTTCTTTTTTTTGTATTTTTTTGTTGTTGTTCTTGGACAACATTAATATGGAGGTCAGCACTTCCACTTCCGCTGCCGCTGCCGCTTCCGCCTGTTGTCTCATTGTTGCCTCATTTCAGTTGCAATATTAATTTATTTTGGACGAATATCACGTCACACATGTGGCCAGCTGGACAGCAGCAGCAAAAAAAAGAGGCAGAGGTAGAGGGCGTTGTTGGCCATAAGGCTGCCTTGCACTTCCTGTGTTAGCCTTCATTTGATTCGATGGAAATTGGCCCAATTAACGCAAAAGGCAACAGAAAAAAGGCAGTGGCAAAAAACCAACAACTCAATTTATCACGCACAACTAAAGTGATTTGTTGCCAATGCCAACCATAAGGTCTGAGGCACCTCTGAGCCCCCTTTGACCCCCCTTTAACCCCCTCTCTGGCCACCCTTCAAGCGTTCAAGTCAAGGCCCAAAAAGTCAGCGTCGTGTTTTGTGTTTTGTGTTTTGTGAGTCGCATGCAAAAAACGCAGGGTAGGAAATTGTTTAATCAATTCATCAGACGTGCATGTTGTATAGATGTGTGTGTGTGAGTGTGTGTGTAAGTGTGTGTGTGGCAATAACAGACAGGATATTAACTTACAATTTCAAACTCAAACTCAAACTCGCGTCTCGCGTTAAACGACCAAAAATTTGTTTGAATAATTACCGAGACAACACACACACACATATGTCTCTCTCTCCCTCTCCCCCTCTCTCTCTCTCTCTCTCTCTCTCTCTCTCTCTCTCTCTTTCTCTGTGTGAGGTGCTGCTTGTTTTATTGCCGCTGTTGCTTCATTGACTTTTACAAGCAAACAATTTGTCAAATGCAAATAATCGCACAAAATAAACCCTCTGCCAAATGTCTGACCTCTGACCTCACTCCCCTGCTGACCCCTCCCTCCCACAGTCAACCACTGCTGTGTGCCAATTGAAAAACGATTCGAAATCAATCACAGTCCGTTGAGAGTAAAGAGGAGAGAGAGAGCGAGAAAAGGAGAGAGAAAGAGATTTTTGGGGCAGCTGGAGGTCCATTAATAATTCTTGTGGCATGTTTTATGACCGCAGCGACAGCAAAACCCTTCCGCATAACACACACACCAACACAACACACACACAGCACTGTGGGGCATTTCAACAGTTTCTGTGACATTTTAAATTCCATTTTTCACATTATAAATAATTCATTATAAATAATCCAATATAAATACAGCAAAATTTTATGTTACATACGAGATATGTTAACTTAACAGTCCAATGTTAAAATAACAGCTGTTAAAATTAATATAACAGCTGTTAAAGTTAATATAACAGCTGTTAAAGTTTAAAAAACGACTTTAGAGTGCATATAATGTTTAAAAATATATATTTTATGTACAGTCGACAGCATAAATATTTTGACAAAACTAAAGTTAAATCAAGTCATAATTTGAACTTACTTCATTAATACATACAATTCTACTAATAAATACCAGCGAAGAGATTTTTGAAACACATTTTTTGCAGTCACTATTGAAATTGTCTAGAGAAACTTTTTGCATCTTAATTTTTTTTTTAAATCGAGGAAAAAAGTTAAGAAAATAGACTTGTACAAAAATCAAAATTTTCAATGGTTTCTTAATGGTTTAGGGAAAATTTTGTATCATTTAAATGAGATTTAAATGACCTTTCCATTGATGACACAATATGTATGAAGTAACCTCAAACTATGAATTGTAAATCATCTTTAATTTTGTCAAAACATTTATGCCGTCGACTATATATTTCTAAAATTAAATTTAATTTTAAGTTATTATGGAATTTTAAGCTCATTAAAATACACAGAAGAAAACATATAAATTTCGAAAAAATTATTCGTTTTGGTTTTCAGTTCTTTAATGAAGATTAATGTCGGCTTCGCTTGCGATACTATTCTCTCGAAAAATTAACCAAGAGTATTTAAAAACACAAGTTAGCCATAGATGTTAAATGTTTGAGTTCTTACTTTATTTTTTTTATTTTATTTTTATTTATTTATTTGAAAAGCAAACATTGTTGCCTCTAATTAGATCACAGATCCAATATGTACATACAATATTACAAAAAATATTACAATATTTTAAGAATTTAAAAAGACAGAATCTTTTTTAAAAATTTAAAACTAACTAAGCAACTGCTGTCAATGGATGCTTTTCAAAAGTTTAAAATTTGTTCATTAATTAACAAAAAGAACTGCTCAAAGTGTCCACCGTGCACAGCTAGATGGACACAACAAATACACACACAACACACACACACATAGAGAGAGAGATATAGATAGATAGATAGATTGGCCTGTTGTTGTTTTTCACATGCAAAACGTGACTTTCAACTGTTGACCGCGTGCCAAAGATAAAAAGAAAGAGGGGAACATTTATTGGCATGTTACTGACCACACAACTCTCCACCTCTCACTCTCTCTCACTCTTTCACTCGCTCTCTCCCTCTCACTCACTCTCACTGACAAGGTCATGGCTCGTGTAGATTGCCTGTAGATTGGTTATCGCGGCCAGCCAAATTGATGGCCAGTCATCAATTTCACTTGTTGGCCATTCGCCATCATTCACATTCACATTCCCATTCTCTGCTCCTTCTCCTTCTCTCTCTCTCTCTTCTGCTCCTTCTCCCTCTTTTACTGGTGCTTTGCTGGTCGCTCCATTTGTCAACGATTTGACTCCATTTCCAACTCCATTTCCATTTCCATTTCCACTTCCATTTGGCACTGCCAATTCCACAACGGATGCTGTGGGTGCGACTCCGTGCACTCAATTAACCAGCAACTCCTCAATCCCCCCCTCTCTGCACTTACTTGGGGCAATTGGTGGAGTTGATGTCGTGTTGTTTGTTGGCCTCCGAGTTCAGAGTTCACAGTTCTGAGTGCGTGTTTGAACATGTGTTGCATTCATTGCCTGCAATAATTGCAAGGGGTCAAATTCGAAATGCAGCCAATCAAAAGGTGTGAAAGACAGAGATAGAGAGAGAGAGAGAAAGAGGGTGTTCCATTATTTTGTGGGGTGTACATTAAAAATATTCGTTTTGAGTATTTCATTGTTCTCCATCAGTCTAACTAAAGCTAATTTTTGGCTTAAACTAATTAGGAATTATAGACGAAGTTTTAGCAAAAGGCATTTTCCAGTCTGACTATGAAAGCTTTAGGCAGTTTATAATATTTTTACAACAACATAGCATAATTCAGGTACAAATGTATCTGTAAGATTCAAATGTATCTATAAGATTCAAATGTATCTGTAAGATAAAAATTTATCTGTAAGATTAAAATTTGTCTGTAAAATTCAAATGTATCTGTAAGATTAAAATGTATCTGTAAGATTAAAATGTATCTGTAGGATTAAAATGTATCTGTAAGATTAAAATGTATCTGTAAGATTTAAATGTATCTGTAAGATTCAAGTGTATCCGTAAAATTCAAATGTATCTGTTAGATTAAAATGTGTCTATAAGATTCAAATGTATCTGTAAAATTCAAATGTATCTGTAAAACTTAAATGTATCTGCATGATTAAAGTGTATCTGTAAGATTCAAATGTATCTGTAAGATACAAACCTATTTATGTTTATACGTAAGTAAATATGACACGCATCTGTATCTTCAATGCATTTAAGTCGGTACACTTTTTGATTTTTTTTAAAACACAAGTAACCATGAATTACAATTTTTTATATTAGTACCAAATTTTTCTCTGATACAAATTTGTAAGTTAAATTTGTATGCATTAAAAATGTATCTTTAATACAGAAATTTTTAAATTGTAACATTTGCAATTATGGAAAGCTATCTTAGAGATAAAAGTGTATCTTTAGTACAGAAATGTATCTAAAGTATACAATTTTGGCATCTATGAAATTGACTAGTATCTATGAGGTATAAATGTATCTTCAATACAGAAATATATGTTCAGAATAAGCTCTTTGTATCTAAAGCATAGTGTTAGATGCAAATGTATCTTGCATACAAATATGTGTGTAAAGCACAAATTCTTTGTATCACAGGTATCATTGGAACTGAAATAACATTATTGCATACAAATGTAACTTTAAAATGCAAATGTATCGATAGATCTCAGATCTGAATTCTGTATACGATTTAAATACATTTCTCAACTCTTTTCGCAGTCAGTGAAATTGTGAATATTTGGGCGAACTTAAAGTTTTCTGCTCGACTTTGCTAGTTATCCAATTTGAGTTACACACACACACACCAGTCTCCTGTTTAGTCCCCCTTTCCACCCCCTCCGACCACAAACTGAAACAGAGTTGAAGTCTCAGAATCTTTGAGCTGGCTGGTCGATTGCTCGACAGCGAGCAGCGAGCAGCGCATTAACTTGTCAAGCCGCAGAATGCAAACATATTTTGGCCATTTTGCTGTTGCCAAACACACACACACACACACACACACACACACACACACATACACACACACTTAGGGGGTCAGGGGCAGGGGGTAAGTATGCACATAGCATGTACATAATTTTTGTGTAATACTTTGCGCGATTTGCGCGCGATTATAAAAGCTTTTCGCGGTACGACCCCCATAATTCATATGATGTCGACTGGAAAATGTTTACAACACCCGAAAGAAGATTGCACACAGAGTGAAAGAGAGGGGGAGAGGGAGGGGAAGAGAGAGAGAGGAGCATCTGACGCTAGCGCCATTATCGTTTTCTGTGACGTCCTTGCCACGACTCCAACTCCGACTCTGACTCCCAGAAAAATGCACACAGCCTCAGAGACAGAGCCCATTTTAAACGCGTCTCTATCGGCAAGGAGTAAAACATCACAAGACTCCCTCTCACTCACTCTCACTCACACTCTCTCTCTCTCTCTCTCTCTCACACACTTTTCTCGCGCTTTTGACGACGGCAGCGATTTTCGCAAGACAGCAAAATATTCAAATGAAAATTTATGTTTGCATTATGAATTTTTATATAGTGTTGCTTTCCATAGGCATTTTTATGTGTCTGTGTCTGTCTCTCTATCTGTATCTGTGTATCTGTGTGTGTGTGCAACCCCGTCTATACATATAGATACTCCCAAGCAAGAAAGTTACGAGTCGACGGCGTGTGGAAAATTATTAAAATGTCGTATATAATGGCTGCGTTCGCCTTTCGTGAAAGTGAACAAAATTTATGCGTTTATAGCTTTCATAATTTTCAAATTATTATTGTTATTCTTTCCGTTCGGCATCATCATCATCATCATCAACAGCATCATCATCATCATCAACAGCATCAGCATCAGCATCAACATCATTTGGGCCTAAGTGCGTTTTCACTTAGCGCCAAACGCTTTGATTACTTACTCCGAACCAAACCAAGCCCAATAAGTTCCCCTCAGGTCCCTTTAGTTCCCTTTAGTTCCCTTCAGTTCGCCTCATTCCTCAACACTCATTGCCTCCTACAGCTGCTGTCTCCCGCATAAAAAGAGATTCACTTCACTTTCATTTGTTTCTCTGCTTTTCTGCTGTCGTCAAAAGTAGGCAACGTCATTGACCAATTTTCCACTTTTCCTGTTTTCCACTTTTCCAGCGGAGTTTCCATTACCCAAAGATGCTCGTAAAAAGTCGACTCTGGCTGCAGATACTTCAAACTCCTTCCGAGCTGCTTTCAACTCGCCGCGTAACTTCATTAAAAGCCACCGCAGCATTTGCAGTACACTGAAAGAAAATGAGAGACAGAGCTAGAACGAACAGAGATATAAGTGTACTAAATACTTTATGCCTCAGTACAATTTAGAATTGTGCAGCATAAATTGATTATATTTATATATTATAATTAAAATTAATTTATTAATTAAATTATCACATTTCACATAGTAGCAGGAATTGAAATTCAGATATTAATTCAATGTAATTTTATACATAACATACACTGTAGATATACATATAAAATACACTGTAAATAACATAACATACACTGTAAATAATATAACATAGGGATATAAATAGTAATTAAATGTAATTATTGCTTATTTGCATCACGCTGTAATATTTAAAAAAAACATTTACTGTAAATAAGATAACATTCTCTGTTAACGAACATAAAATTCTCATATAAAATATACTGTGAATAACATAACATACACTATAAATAATATAGGGATATAAATTCGAATTAAATGTAACTATTGTTTATTTGCATCTAGCTGTTATAATTAAATAACATACACTGTAAATAACATAACATACTATACTCTGTTAATGAAAATAACATTCTCTTTATAAACATGGAAATAAGATATGCTCAGAAAAGATGAATTAAGTATTTGGTATTCGTCAAAATATACTGTAAATAACATAATATACGCTGTAAATCGCATAACTTACTCTGTAAATGTGTATAATTATAAATTAAATGTATTAATCGTTTATTTGCAATTTGTTGTAATAATTAAAAATTTTAATAATTTCGTTAACGAACATATCATTCTCATATAAAATACACTGTAAACCGCATAACATACTCTGTGAATAACATAGCAGACTCTGTAAAAAACATAACATATACTGTAAATAAAATAACATACTCTGTAAATAACATAACATTAAGTGTAAATAAAATAACATACTCTGTTAATAACATAACATACACTGTAATAACATAACATTCTCTGTAAATAACATAAAATAGGGATAGAAAAACTAATTAAATGTAACTATTGTTTATTTGCATCTAGCTGTTATAATTAGATAACATACACTGTAAATAACATAACATACTATACTCTGTTAATGAAAATAACATTCTCTTTATAAACATGGGAATAAGATATGCTCAGAAAAGATGAATTAAGTATTTTGTATTCGTCAAAATATACTGTAAATAACATAATATAAGCATAATATAAATCGCATAACTTACTCTGTAAATGTGTATAATTATAAATTAAATGTATTAATCGTTTATTTGCAATTTGTTGTAATAATTAAAAATTTAAATAATTTCGTTAACGAACATATCATTCTCATATAAAATACACTGTAAGTCACATAACATTCTCTATAAATAACATAGCATACTCTGTAAAAAACATAACATATACTGTAAATAAAAAAACATACTCTGTAAATAACATAACATACAATGTAAATAAAATAACATACTCTGTTAATAACATAACATACACTGTAATAACATAACAGTCTCTGTAAATAACGTAACATACTGATAGAAATACTAATTAAATGTAATTATCGTTTATTTGCATCTCGCTGTTATGATTCAATAACATACACATAACATACATAAGATTACATACTCTGTTAACGAACATAACATTCTCTGTTAATAAACATGCGAATAGGATATGCTAAGAAAAAAACAATTAGGTATTCTGTATTCTGGGATAGAAAGAAACAGTATTAAATAAATATAAAATATCTTTTTTTTAGGTATTTTCTCAGATGGAATACCATTATCAATCAGGTGTAAAGACAATTATTAAAAAGGCAGTTAAAGATCTAAGCTAGATCTAAATCCGAAAGGAACTGTGACCCATGTGTTAACTGGAGTCTTAATGTGCTCGTAATGAAGATACAATGTTTCCGCTTCGACTTCGTTGTGGGGCCAAGATTGGCAGTCGATGTGGATAGATAAATCTTGTAGCAAACGAACGGCCCAAGCAATTTATTTGTAAATGGAATCGATTAAAAAGCAATCGCTGCATGCGACTAACTTCAGTTTCTGACTTTGAGACTCTGAATCTGAGACACTGAGTCTGAGACTGAGACACTGAGAGACTCCCACACTTTGTATCAATTGCCCGAGTTTCAAATATCCCTCTTAAGAGGGCAGACGACACCTTTGTGGCGCCGTTAGTCACGTTACAACTCTCCAAGCAATTCGGCTTGCAGTGACAACAACAACAGCAACAACAGCTAACAGTTATCTCTCTTTGGGCCAAGAAGCAGAACAGCAGGTGGCCCCTTTTGGGCATAAACGAGAAACCGAATCGAACTGAACCGAATCCGAATTGAACCGATAGAATTGAACCCATTCCAACGCCACATCCCAATCCACATCTCATGTCTCATGTCTTGTTCTTGTTCTTGTTCTCCATCTCAGTCTCCATCTCCGTCTCAGTCTCCGTCTCCGTCTCAGCAATCAGTGCGGAGAGAGACCCTTTCTACTACTTCCTTCCATCCCCGAATCGATGATTACATCATCTTGTATTACAAATTTCTTATCGAATATATTTCGTCGATTACCCCCTTGGGTAAAATTTATTTGCTGTCATTGCGAAGCGAGCGACAGTTAAAGGATTTACTATATTTATACATCGAAAACACAGCACAACAAAGCAGTCGAGTGGCAATCACAGCCAGAGTTGCCAGCCCATTTAAAGTAGAGTTTAGCTTAGGCTGCGATTGTCTCGTGTCATAAACTTTCAATTGACGGGGAAGGGCGAAAGTCAAGTCCAGATTGGGTTCAACTAAAGCTCTTCTATTATTCTTATTATTTACCTATTTAAATATAATAACTAAATTATGGTCATTAAATATTTTGTGTGATAATTTCTTTACCCTTATAATTGCTGCAGACTTTTGAAATATATTTATTAATTGCTTTTATTTTTAACTTTCGATTGTCAATAAGAATTAAAAACTAAAAAAGCCAGAATATGTGAAATATAAATAAGACAAGATATTAAGTACAGAATATAAGAGTTTATACTTATATTTATGCTATGATAATTAGAAACATATTTATTTGCCATTCACAATAACATTAAGTAGTGATTCAATTTGTTAAAAAGTCTAGAAGTAGTCGGAGTAATGGAGAAATTTATAGTTTTATGAAAAAAATAATATAAAGGAAGAAAAATACTATGAGCCAGGGCAGAAAATCAGTTTAGAATAGAACAAAAACAGAGTAAATGGAAAGAACTGAATGGAAATATTTACCCCTTTACTTGTTACTAAAACAAAATATAAATTTTGAAAAAGAAAATAAAATAGTGGCATATAAATTAAATATGAGCCTTAAAAACGATATGAAATACTTACAGATATCTTGTAATTTAAATAAAATATATTACAGCTGATTGTGTTCAGTTTGATTGATTCAAGACAAATCGTTAATTAGCTCATAATCTCTTTGATAAATGAGCTTCCCATCCTTTGACTTTTGATAACCTGTGTAGATTTCATTGAATCAGAGTAGCTTTTAGCAATTTATTGATTAGTTAAATCAAAAAAATAAATTATTAAATAAATAGATAAATAAATATACAAAAAAATTAATAAATAAAAAAATGAATTGATTAATAAATAGATAAACAAATAAATAATTATTTAAAAAAATTAATAAATAAATAAATAAGCCAGATTAGCTTCAGCAATTTATTGATTTAGTTATTTATGTACAGGTCTTTAAATATTTATTTTATGCAGCGTTGATTACATTAAATTAATAGATTAACAAATATACTAAAATTAAAGAAAAACCTTGGAAAAATGATAATTGATCAAACATTAAAAATATGTTTATTGGAATTATTGTCATAAATATATGTAAACGTCTAGCAATTGCCTTAATCAACTTAAGCCAACTGCCAACTTTTAGCATCTACAATTAACCATTTGTTTGTGCACATTTATTTTAAAAATAAACGCCCTTATTCACAGTGGAAAAGGGGGAAGAAAGGAAACGCCGAGTTGCCGCGTCTGCCATTTCCTGCTGCCCCTTTTGCCCCCACTTCCCCTCATTCCCATTCCCATTTCCCGGTCCGTACTCTGTATTCCGTACTCCGCTCAGCCGGAACATCTTGTAAACATACTTAGCTGCAGCTCAGGTGTAATAAGTACGCCTTAAGAGTGTGCCCCGTGCTGTGGCGCGTGCGAGGGAGATGGGAGATAGGGCAGGGGGTAAAGGGTGGGAGGGGGAATGGGACAAGTCTAGTAGAAGGTCAGGTTGCCGCTGACTTTCCCATTTCCCTTTCCTTTTTCTGGCTGCTTTTCGGCCACGTTGCTAATTTCTTTCATGTTTCGCTGTAGTCAAAGATGAAGCGAGACTTGTGAATTAAGACATGAAAGGGGAAGGAGCAAGTTCAGTTGCTTTTGCTGCGTCTTAAGCTTCAACTTCAACTCCAAGTTCAGTTTCAACTACAACTTCACCTCCAGCGTCACTTTTGTCGTGTATCTTTCACGTTAATTGTAAAGCGCGAGGGGGCAGTTAGCGCAGGGGGCGTGGCAGGGGCGGGGACGGGGGCGGGGCAGACCGGAAGAACTCTCTCAGCAGTCGCTCAAGCAGCCACTTCATGGCTATCAAGTCGAGCTGAGTTCGAGGCTGCCTTTTTTATGCCTATGCCTCAATTTGGACCAAGCGCACTTCGTACTTTTTTTTAGGTTTTTTAAATACACTCTCGCTGAGTTTAGCATGACTTTGTCAACAATTATGCCATTGACAGTGTCTGCTGAGATCTAAGTAAATAGTAGTATAAATAGCTCTCGAGATCTGTCAACTTAGTCATCAAATCCATATAAATTGTAACAATGCAAAAAACATATTTGATTTTTAAACGTTTAACTGATTTATATCAATCAATTTGATCAATATTTATTACAAACTGAAATTTTTTTATTACTTTCGTGCTATCAAATGAGCTTACAAAAAACAAAAAACAAAATAAAAAAAATCATCTTATATTATTATTTTTATTTTTTAACTTTTAAAAAATTGTTGTTTTCTTATCAAAATCAAAAATTTTAAAATTCAGAAAATTCAGTATTTTTAAAAAAGGCACTTTTTTTATCTTTGTATAAAATTATAGCTCTCAATCACTTGAATTATAATAATTAAAATGACTTATACAAAATTGTGTTGTTTTTAGTTTTCACGAAATTCACTAAATCACAATTAAAGAGAACCAAAAATATTTTAGAACATTTTTAAACAATTAAAGACAGCTTCAAATATTCTAAACCTTTATTTAACCATCAAAATCGATATGTAACATATAAAATGAAGCTGTCATAGAAGCAGTAGTTCAATAATGAGAATATAGTTGGATTCTTACAAACACATCCCAGTTATATTAAAATAATTCTATAAAATTAAGAAATAATGATAATTATATATATTTAAAATACGTAATTAATTTAGCCATGTTCAGGAAATGTATTTTTATTTTTATTTTACATCCTAGTGCTACAATCTAACGCTTAATATTTAAGTCATTTGTCAGTATTACAAACAATTATTTTAAAATATAATTTATATTAAATTAATACTCATACAATCAATAAGAAAAATAAATATGTAGTTATAAATTAACAAATAAAATTTCTACTTTAGTTTTAAGCTGAATTTAAATTTAAGCTTACTCATATTTTTATTAATCTGAGTTTCGTTAGAGTATTTGCTCTTCTCTATCTTTTTTATTATTTGCCTACTAATTTTTAACGATATTCGCGGGCATTTTTTGCGCACTTTTTTTAATTAACTGTGTACATGGCAAAGTTGTGTGTTTGCCAGCCAAATGGGCTGCGTCTTTGACTGCCATCCCGACATCCTTACATCCCGACATCCTGACTGGCCGCAGGATCCGCAGCAGGAGCAGGAACAGAAGTCAACGCATTTCGTTGGCTGCAACCAACAACTCTCAGCTCTCATCTCTCAGTTCAGTTCTCAGTTCTCAGTCGAGGGCAGCTGAGCTGTTTTACCTGTGCTCTTCACCTGTTCCTCTGTCCTCTGTCCTCTGTGCTTGTTGAGTCGGCTTTTTTGGTCTGGTTTGGTTTGCATTGCTCAACAGCGCGTGAGCGCAAGTGGCGCTAAATGAACAGAGTAGGTAATTAAACCCTTTGCCAAGCTAATGAACTCCTTTTGCCCGCCGCATGCTGTGCGTGTTTTCCCCTCGCTCTCTTTTCCCCACCTCTCTCGCTCTGTGTGTGTGTGTGCTTGTTTGCTTCAAGCAGCGGACAGCACGCGCACTTTTATCTCTTAACTGCAGGTAGTACAAGCTGTAACTGTAAATATTTAAGTGCTGTCTATATACGAGCAAACACAAAAGTGTTGCCTACTTTTTAGCGCACGCAATTTTAGCTTTAAGAGAACTTACCAAAAAGTGTTGCCTACTTTTAAAGGCAAATGAAAATATGCTTAATGCTTATTTATAAAAGATTTGGCATATATATTTTTGCTTACTATATTTATTAATCAATTTATTTAAATATTTAACTATTGCCCATTGACAGATTTAATAAAGAGATTTTACAAAAGATTCTTTTTTTTTGTTTAGTCTAACTTCCATAACTCAAAGTTCTATAACTCGAATTTCTCTCTAATTTGAGCTAAATGAGTGGCAGTAAAATTAATAAACTTAAGAAAAAGAACTCTATAAGTCGAATATCTCCATAACTCGAACCTTTTCTTTGGATAATGGTGGTTCGAGTTAGGGAAGCTCGACTGCATTTAGTTTTATCAACTCGTAATCATTTACATACATGTTTATTTATGTAAATGTATATATGACGAGGTGGCCGAGAGGTTAAGGCGTTGGACTGCTAATCCAATGTGCTCTGCACGCGTGGGTTCGAATCCCATCCTCGTCGAAGAAATTTTTTTTTGAATTTCAATTTTTTAATAATAAGGTCAATATACCAAATATCTAAATTTATATAAAAATTAAAATTTAAAAATACTTATTATGTTAAATTTAAAATAATTATTACTTTATATTTCTAGCAGAGTACTTAACATTTGTAAAAATGTCATATTAAAAAAAAATAATAATAATTAAAAATAATTACTTAAATTTATCCATTTTTTTTTATTTGTCATTTTTATATTGTAGACAGACATCACAAATAATTATTTTATCAATTAAATTAAGACAAGCATAACAATTTAAGTTAATGTATTAATACAAATATTTTCTTTTAAAGTCCCACATAAATAATATTATAATTAATGCATTGGTCATAAGCATTATTCGCTAAAAATTATTTACTCATTACCTTGAATATTAAGTTATAGATATGTTTTGAAATCTATTCAAGCTTTTAATTACGAATCTGAAAGTTTGACATGTCTATATACTACGATTAAAAATAATATAAAAATGTAGCGAATCGGAATTTAATAATAAAATAATAGTTTTGATTTCTGCAGTTGACTTAAAGTGAAGAGACGTATGTTCAAATTTTAGAAAAAACTTAGTTTTTAACACAAAATTTAAAAATGCGGTCGACAATTCTTTTTTGGGGGATTTGTGCTTGTCTTAACTGATTTTGAAAGCTTAAAGCGAATTTAATATAAGCAGCAGATCAAATTGTGTTGCCTACTTTTGCGGGCAAAATCTTTTGTTTCAAGTGCGTTGCAACTTTAAGCGCAAATGCAGCTAGCAAAGTTGAAGTTGTAGCTTGGAATAAAGGGAAAAGAGTAAGAGAGAGACGGAAACTGATAGAGAGAAAGAGTGAGAGAGTGAGGCAAATGGGGGGGGGCTTGAGGAGTGTGAGCGAAAGTCATTTGTTTCCCCAAAAATTAGTTGTGAGCCGGTTTCATATCGGGCAATTGTTGTTGTTGTTGTTGCCTCGCATGCAAAACGTGTCTCCTCCTGCTCTTTCCGCTCTCTCTCTCTCTCTCTCTCTCTCTCCCTCTCTGTCCTTCTCTCAACTCATATCTAGCTGTCTTTTTGGCGCTTCCTGTGACCCAACAACGTCCACTTGCTGTATTCCATTTTGGGACGCCAGGCGACGTAATGAATGTGTGTGTGTGTGTGTGTGTGTGTGCGGTTAGCTACCAGCTAGATACATTGTGGACTCGTCCCTTGTCCCCCTTGTGCCCCTTTGTCGCTCGTCTTGTTGTTGCCCACGACTCGCATATGAATATGAATTTTATCGAGATTCATGGCAGATGATAATTTTCCCTTGATAACTGTAAACTCGTCTATAGCTCGAAGCGAGGTTGTTGCCAGAATACTTGCTCCAGCCTTGTCTGCATTTGGGCCACACACACAGAAAGAGAGAGAGGGCGAGAGAGGGAGAAAGAGTGAGACACAGAGTTAGCTGGTTACATGGTGTTGAATTTTTTGATAGGGGGGTTAGGGTCAAATAAAGGGAAGGGGAGTGAGTGGAAGGGAGATAGTCGCTCATTTCATTCATTTGGCTCGTTCATTTCCTTGTGCATTCATTTGCCTTCATAAAATATAAACAGCGTATTAAAATGTATGAATATCCCAAACACAAATCCCCCTCTCGCTCTCTCTCTCCTCTCTCTCTCTCTCTCTCTCTCCATGCAACAGCTAATGTTGATAAGTGAAGTTATGACTTTGCCTTTGGCCCCGCCAGACAAAGGGGAGGGGCAGGAGAGGGGCAGGAGAGGGGGTAGATAGTACTCCAGTGAGTCTGTCGAATCCTTGGCTCATGTGTGTGTTTGCTTCTGTCTCTCTATAGCCACTTTTTGGTTTATTTTTTGGCATAGAAGCCAATCTGTGAGCATTTCATTAAAATTATCCATACATCTCACTCTCTCTCAACTACTCTCTATGCTGTTCTCCCTCTCTCCTTCACTACAACTTCAATGTCTGCCTTTCTATTAGCATAACAAGCTCAATTTTGATAAATTAAGTGTTTATCCATTCTCGTCGGAGCGAAATTTCAAGTGTTCTGTTCACTAATTTGAATCACTTGGCATTTTCATTTCGTTTCCATTTTCCAGCTAGCATTTTTCATTTTTCACCTGACTCCCGAACTAAAATGACACCCCTTACCGGCAAAAAAGGCGGACTGGGAGGTGTTGACAGCTCAAATATACCCTAACCCAACCCCCTGTAAACCCCTAAACCCCTAAACCCCTTACCCTCTCCCTGCCCAACATGTGCTAAATTCATGTGCTGCTCATGTTCATGCCCTGGGCAGAGTTGACCTTTCGCCTCGTCGACAACGCCCCAAAAAAAAAAAAAAAAAAAAAAAAAACACTAAACTGGATAGAATGAAATGTTCTTGCCGCATATGCAAATCAGCTCAGCAACAGCAACAACATTTCCGGCAAAACTGAGCTCGGACCTCATTCAAGTGCATGCGGTTAGCGTGCTTTGAAGTTAAAACTCAATTACGCAAAATTCTCACACGTTGGCGCCCAAAATAAACCTGCAAAAAAGCATAAAAAGTGGACTGAGGCTTTTGAAGGCGGAACAACCGCGAGCTGAGCATTTGATGTGGGTTGCAATTGGCAATTGGTCGCACGGACTCACGGACTCATGGACACATGAAGTCACGGACTCAGCTGTAGCTGTAGCATCAAATTGCAACCGTTTTAGCTATCAAGAATCATCCAAACATCTGCTCCGTTGGCCATAAAAAACCATTTAGCTAATTGCCTGCCTGACTTGGCGCCGGTTTTTGGTTCGCTTTGCTTTGGTTTGGTCAACAAAACGCGCGTGAACGCGATCTGGCAACACCTGGACTTCCCTTCTCATTGCCTTCCCTTTCCCTTCCATTTCCTACTCCCTCTTTCCTACCTCTAAATGACTTTCCACTTTCACGGCTGAAAACAGCTTCCGTTTGCCGCTTTTTATACATATTTAACTTATTAGCCAGGCCGGAAAGTGGCTTATAGAGTGTTGGGATTTAGTATTTAAGTCAAGTTTAAGTAGCTAGCAGAAGGTCGAGATTAACGAGATTTATATTATACTTGTTTCAATCTTCAACTGCAACTAGAGTCGAGGAAAATCACTGAGGAATTCCTCAAAGAATTGGAAGCACCGTAGGATTCTAAGGTAATCAATAAGTAATGATATTAATTGTTAAATAACATGTAAAAAAGTAGACTCTGACGATTCTGTCGAATAAAAATACTGTACTTCAGTCTAAAACGATTGCTGAAACTCAAAGAGGCAAGGGGAATTCCTCCCTGGATTTGACTATTATCCTTTATAATGAGAACTACTTAATGGCTTCTCTAGGCTCTAAGTAAGCAGTCCATGAATGATGAGTATTAAAGCTGACAGCTAAAGATTGAAGAGTGTACCTAATAATCTTTTGAAAGAGAATTTACATTAAAGTTTTTCTATACTTAAAGACGACAGTAAAACGTAGCGATTAAAGATTCTTAATCCTGTGTCCGTTTTTCATAAGATGTTTGAATCTTATCTAAGTTGAATTTAATCTAAATTTCAGCAAATTTATATGTTCATTGAAAAAATTACCCTTTATGTATTTTTTAAGTCGTGTAAGGTAAAGGAACTGCCAACCTGAATTAGCTACTTCTAAGCCAAAACAAAAGTCACTTCTAAATTGCTTTGAATTTCTATTTACTGTCAAGCAATGTGTTATGAATTCCAAAGTAAAAGTAATTAATTGAAAGACAAAGATTCTTTTGATAACTATTGAAGCGATATTTTGACATCAAATGTATAAAAATTCATTCCAAATTTGGAAATCTATCGTAGATAAGACATCTACAAAGATTAAAACCTTCTTCTCCAAAGCACTTCTAGACCTAAATTTGAAATGCAATTATGGGAAAGTTTTTCTTAAAATCATTTTAAGCAATCAAATGTTGAACCAAAGAGCTAAAATAGATTAAAAATAAATTATAAATTTTTAAATTCTCACATTTATATCTCAATTTTTAAATTTTTTTTCCTTACAAACAAAATTTTTTGTCACCTTGTAAAAAGGTGTTATTCCAAGTTGTTACTGCTCAGACTCTTATGTGCTTTTGGTTCAAATGCTTAGCTCTGTTTTCCACAGATATTGACCACAGACTAACTATCTTACTTATTGACTAACTAACTGACTTAAGTGACTGCTAATTTGAATAAATTTCTAGCTTGTTTATAGCTAAAAAACGCTGCTCCTGCTTTGGCTCTGGCATTATGTATTCCATGGCCATACAAAACTCTGGGATTAGCTTAAGCTAAGGGCATAAAAAGCAGAAGAAGAGGAAGCAGAAGGCAGAAGCAGACGCTGAAGAATGAAGAATGAAAGAAATCGCATATCTAAAAAGGCGTGAAAATAATTTGCATAAATTTATGGCCTTTGATCGCTTCAATTGCGCTGCCGCCTTGGAATTGGAGACTGAAACTGAAGGCTGGTGAGTGAAGGGGGCGAGGAAGGTGTGGCAGAGGGGAAGGGGAGGGGGAGGGGGAATTGGGAGCAGCATTTAATCGACGGCCGTCATGGGAACGAGCTGGCAAAAAAGGCGTTGGCAACGATTTTTAGGGATGCGCTGCGTGTGAAGTGTTTACGGTGCCAGTGCCAGTTGCCACGCCCCCGTCCGCCCTTTTGTCAGTGTACGCCTCTGCTCCAACATGGTTGCAGTCAATTTGCAAAAATTAAGGGGGATGGGGAGGGGGGAGGGGGGGAGGGGGTAGAAGTCTGGTGGCATTCTAATTTGTCGCCATCGTCGATGCTGTTGGCTGAGCTTTGTTTGCTTTGCTGCGGGGAAAGGGGCAGGAAGTGAAAAGGGGATGGACTGCAACTTTCAAGTGCTGCTTCGGGTGTTGTTGTTGCTGTTGTTGTTGTTGTTGTTCTCGTTGTTGTTGGGCTCCACTTGAGCAGCCTAAAATGGCACTTTAGTGCCTTTTGGGGCGTGTGAAAACAAAGGCGCCAAGTGTCGTGTAGCGCATTGAGTGCCGACACTTTCTACCCAGCCCCCCTTACCCCTCTTTACAATGTCAACCCCTCACCCAGGAATGCCCCTGTCCAGTCCCAGTCCCAGTCCCAGTCCTAGTGTGACTCTGCGACTCTGGGCTCTGGCAATTTTCCACGTTAAGCATCTTGAAAATTGTGTCAATTTGTTGAAAATGTCGCTAGAGAATTTTGTGGCATGATTTTCGTTTACAACTCTCTATATATATGTATATATTTTGGCATTGTTGTTGTTGTTGGCATTGCTTTTGTAAAATTTGTGTAAAATTTATAAAAAATATAAATTGAAACATATAAAAAAATGTAAATTAAAAAGTAAAGTAAAGTATAAAGTACATTGGAAGTAATATCAATATACATAGCTTATATGACAGAGGTGTGTGTGAAAGGGTTTAAAAGGGGATCAGGCCTAAAAAAAAAAAACAGAATAAAAGAATAAGAAAACAAACTAAAATGTATGTAACATAAAAATTAAAAAGATATTCTACACTAAAATAAATAGCAATCTAGTTCACATGCCAGAGGTGTGTGTTGAAGGGGGCGAAGGGATAAAGAATTTGAAAAAGAAAAAGAAGATTAAAAGTATTTACAAAAATTTAAACAAATATAGTATTTTATATAAAAAGTGAATATCAATGAACATATGTGTGTATATTCAAATATTTAAAAACAAAATAAAATAAAATTAGATATGAAAAAAAAAAATATAATAAAATAAAATAAAAAGACAAGTTAAATAAAATGAAACAAATTAAATTAAAAAACAATTGAAAATAAAATAAAAAATATTAAGTAAATATCAATAAAAATATAAATATGTTATAGGGGGAAAATTGGGATAAAAGGAATCAAGGCTAAAAGAAAGTAAAAAAATATAAGACAAATTAAATTTAAAATAAAACAAAATTAGTATGCTATATAAAAAGTAAATATCAATATACAAATGTAATTGGGAAAAGGGGGGGAAAAAAAATGGGAAATAAAAAAAAAAAAAAATTAAAAACAAATAAAACAAAATAAAACAAATAAAATTAAAATAAAAAAAAATTAAAAAATATTTAGTATGCGACATACAAAGTAAATATTAATCTTCGTGCTATAGTTCACATGCCAGGGGTGTGTGTTGAAGGGGGACAAAGGGGAAAACCATTTTTTTTTTTTTTTTTTTTTAAATAAAACTATTTACAAAAATTTAAATAAAAATAGTATTCTATATATAATGTGAATATCAATGTTCATATGTATATATAAATATGCTAGAGATTGGCAATTGGAAAAAAGCGAATAAAAGAAAGTTGGGAATAAAAAAAAAGTAGAAATAAAAAACAAATTATATAAAATAAAACAAATAAAATTAAAATAAAAATACTAAAAAATATTTAGTAGGCGACATAAAAAGTAAATATCAATCTTCGTGCTAAAGTTCACATGCCAGGGGTGTGTGTTGAAGGGGGCAAAGGGGGCAAAAGGGGGGTAGTTAAGACTTTGGGCTTTGGGGACAGCTGAAAATGAGTTTTTCCTTTTTTTTTTTTTTTTATTTTGGGCTGACACCGCAACTTGTGCTTTAAAGTGGATGTTGCGAGCATGTTGTTGAAAACTCCGAGCCGGGGGCATTTTTTAGACTGCCGAACTGAATTGAAGAGCAGCCGCAGTCAGAGCCGCAACCGGACCCGTAGCTGGCCCGAACCGGAAGCACACACAGAGAGAGAGAGAGAGAGAGAGAGAGAGATGAAGATGAAGTAACATACGTGTAAAAAGGGGGCAAATGAGACAACAAACGAGCGAATGAATGAAACAGCTGTGTCCATTTCCTTTCAACGACTTTCGCTTGTTTTCAACTCCCAACTCCTTTCAATCCCTCCTCTCTCCCTTCCCCTCGACTGTCTTCCGAATTGAGCCATTGCCAACGGACAACGCACATTAACACACATTGTGCGTCGTTGTCCTTGTGTCCAGTTTTTGTACACAGAAAAAATTAAAACAAGCTTGGGCAACAAAAAAAAAAAGTGGAAGTGAAAAAAAGTAGCAGGAAAAGCTGCTGCACAAAATTCCTATTTCCAAATGCATGTGTGTGTGTGTAAGGGTTGTGTGTGTGTGTATTTGAACGGGTGTGTTTGTCCTTTTTACGAAAATCTGATTAAAATATTTGAGTTTGCCTTTTAATGTGATTTTTGAGCATAATAAAAAGCCAAGTTTGAAGCCAGCCCAAAAGCAAAAAGTTCACCAAAATCTACCCCTCCCACTCTCTCCGCCTCTGTCTTCAGCTCATTCCTCTGTTTAAACCCGTGTCCATTTGGTCAATGGAAGGATATAAATCCTGCGATTCCTGCGTTGTCCTGCGATGTCCTGTCAAAGGGTTGTTGCCAACTGTAACTGCTGCTTGTTTAGTCTAGTTTTTTGCGAGGCATTCGCTGTCCTTTTGCCGTGTATCTCTTTGGCATACCCTAGGCAATTGCTGGAGAGAGAGAGTATGGACGCATTAACAGAAGTCGCAAATATCACGCAACACTTTAGAGTTGTCGTTCATATAATTATTGTCCATGAAAAGTATACTTCTAAAATAAACAGTGCGAAATGTCACTTTGTAGCCTTTTTATTAGGGACTAAAACCCTAACCGAAACCGTAACCTTTAACCGGTAAAAACCAACTGAAACTTAAAACCGTAACTGAAACTGAAACCGAAAAAAATATTTTCATTTGACCGAATTCTTAAAACCGAAATTCTGTAAACCGAAATAACCGTTTAGTAACCGTTTCATTTATAAGGGTTAATTTCAGTTTTTCATACATCCAATAAAACACTTTTTTTTAAATTTTATTTACAATTTTTAAAATAAATAGTTATAATTTTAATTTTTATTTTAAAAATTGCAAAATTAGAATTATGGTGCTACTTTGAAATACAATTTTAAAAATTATATATATTATTATAAAAGTTTAAAGAACAATTCAAAATTAATTTAAAGCGAAAAATTGTATACTGTTTATATTTTTTCTGACTCATAAGTCTTGCTTGCGATCTCTGATATTTCGTTATTAGTTTTGTATTTTATTTTTGATTTTCTTATTAATATTTAATTTTTAATTTTGATTTTAATTTATTTATGTTTAATTTTTAATTTTTGTGTGATATTCGTGATCGAATTTTCACAGCACTGAATTAATCCCTGATAGATACAAATTTTCACTAGTTTATTTTCAGTTTCAAACCATCTACTGAACTCTTTCACATTTCACTTTTTAACATATTATTAATAAAAAGTGTTATTCTTAGTTGTTACTGCTTAGACACTTTTGTGTTTATGCAAAAGATTGTAAGAATTATCAAATTATTTTGTTATTTGATTTAGGCTTTGTTTTTTAGTAAGCTTGTCTAAAAGTGTTTTTTCAAGTCTGGTACTGCTCAGAAATTTTTTGTGTTTTTGCTTAAGATGTTTACAATGTCCATTCAATTTTAAACACTTTTTTGTAATGCTTTTTTAACATATTTTTAGTAAGCTTGTATTAAAGTTCCATTTTAATTTGTTACTGCTCAAACACTTTTGTGTTTTTGCTTACAAAGTAACACATGACGAAAAACCAAACTGATTTTTATTTCTAGGGTAAGCAGAATGTTTAAAAAATATGTGTTTAATATTATTTACCACCTTGACAAATTCTAAAGCAAGGAAACTTTTACCCTTACTCCATTCAATGCTGTTCCTTACCGCAACTTCAATTCAAGGAGTATCTGCTAGTCTGTCATGGCATTTAAAGTAAACCAAATTGTTGCCATTTGTTGCTTGACATTTGAAGCAGTTGAAAGTATTACAGAGAAATAATGTGGGAGAAAGAAGGATTCTTGTGTCCTGCCAACAATTGAAAATGAAATAGAAATTGAAATAAAACAAAAATAATGTTCATGTAATGAGCAAAAATCGCTGGACAATAGATTGTGAATTAATCGATAGATCGCAGGCTGTTAATGCCTCGGTTGAACCGCACTCGAACCGCACTCGAACCACCCGAATTGGAACCCGCACCACTTGAACCACCCAAGGAACCCAAGAGCCCTGGAACCAGCTGCCTCTCTGCTCATGTGAACTTAATTAATTAAAGCCCACGGCCGACAGCTGCTGGACGGCGACTGGACCCAAAAGTGCCTAAAAAACGCACCAAACAACGAGAAGGAACGAGAAATCACTCAAGTGTTCATTAATGCAAATCAGTGCCCATGTCTCTAGTGGGCTTTCTCTCTGTATAGATGTGTGTGTGTGTGTGTGCGTGTGTGTGTGGGTGTGTGTGTAATAGAGAGAGGATGGGGATAGCGGGTGTATCTGTCTAAAATTTTGTGTGGGCCCAAATACCCTGGAATAAAATCAAAGACAGCTGTTTTAATTAATGAAAGTGAGATATTTTCATTTCAAAGTCAAATTCTTTATGCGTGCACTACAATCGCTGTGTTAAAGATAATGTTGTGATTCTTGGCATATACACAGCAAATTATATTAATTATATATTCTGAAAATTTCATTATGATTGGTTCATAAAGATGAAAGTTATAACGTGTTATATTTGCTATGATTGTGCTTCAGAATAAAGTAAGTAGCTAATGGCGAAATAAGCCCGAGCTGGGAATACTGATTAAGTTTTATAATCCGATCCGATAAAAATATGATTTTCTATTAATTGTTATTTGTCCAACAACAAATAAATGATTAGTTAATTGACTGTAAAATTCTGTTCTAAGTATTTGCACAAGGTAAAAAATCCCAACTTAACATTAAAAAAAAATCACAAAAAAATTATTTACTAGAGATGAAAAAATCTAAATAAATATTTTAATTATAAGAAACATACCAAATAAAATTTTACTGGTAGAAAAAAAAATTAATATTTACTTAGACTTTTTGAACATTTCTATACATTATTGAAAGAAAATCAACTTCATTAAAAAATTACAACTGATTAAAAAAATGTTATTTATTAATTGAGAAAGTTGGTTTATTATTTGCAAAATACAAAAAAGTAATTAAGTAAAATTTAAACAAGTTTCAAACTAATTTACTGTTTGCTGAAATGTTAAACTAACTAAATAACATAATTTTTTTTGATAGAAGCTTCAACTAAGTATATAATATAATTTAATCATAATCAAATTTTAATCATAATTTCCTTATCTAGAAATAACAAAAATATACATAAATAAATGTATTATAAATTGGCATATTTTCTGTGTTCCTCTGTTGTTTTGTTTTAGCTCCAGGGTATTTTGTAGTCTATCATAATTAAATTGTTGCTTGTCCATCATAATTTCTTGGGCTGCGTTTTCTTTGCTTCCGTTTTTACTTGACGTTTGTTTGTTAATTTGTGAAAATAAACCCCCACCCCCCTCTGAAATTTGGATGGAGGATGTTCAAAAAGGGGCGGGTGGTGGGTAGGGGGGCGTGGTTGAAGGCTGCAGTCTCTCTCTCTCTGTGTTGTGTGTCCATGTGATAATAATTTGTTGACGTTTGACTTTGTGCGTCTAATTGTGGGCTACGTGGCAACACAGTACAGTAGACACTCCCTAAGAAGAATGCACTGCCAAAGAGAGTGCAGAGAGGGAAAGGGGGGGTTAAACAGACCGCTGGTCACTTTGATGTGGCGACGCTGTGGGAAACGCGTAATTTACTTGTTATTTATTTTATTTTTTATTTTTGAGTTCCTTTTTTTTTTTTTTTGGTTTTTCTTGCGTTTTTCTTGATTTATAAATATAAAAATTTGGCTTGTTTTGCCAACGCGACACGCTAATGAACTGATTATGCAGCTGAGAGGGAGAGGGAGAGGGAGAGAGGGAGAGAGAGAGTGAGTGAAAAGGGAGATTGGAATTGGGGAATATTTAGTAATAGCTGTGATAATGTTGCCAAGAGGGCAACAACAACAGACAACAACAACATTTTGCTGGGCTTTCAAATGCAAATCTCTTGTAAACACAGAAAGTGAGAGAGTGTGTGTGTGTGAGAGAGAGGGAGAGGGAGATAGAGACACAGCTAAGCTGTAGCTGCAGAGATTACACTTGCCCTTAGGCATTTACGGAGCGTAAGTAAGTGCCAGAAGTGGAATATTAATTTCCTTGGACTTGGACCGCATCTTATGTCCTGTGGACACATCTTGTGTCTAGTTCACTCATGCGTGTATGTGTGTGTGTGTTCAGGACAGCACTGTAGAGAGTGAGAGAGGGAGAGAGAAAGGCCACTGGGAATGTTTGTTGATAGTTGAAAATTCGTTAATGGTCACTGCGCACAGCGACAACAACAACAACAACTCAGAGAACAACAACTACAGCAACATCATCTACAACAACAACATCATCTACAACAGCAACATCATCTACAACAACAACAACAACTACAACTACAAATTTTAGCAACTACAAATTCGAAATTCAAGCCAAAAGCAAAAACTCAGTGTCAGTTGCCAGTTGCCAGTGCAAATGACTTGCTACACTGAGAGAAAAAAAAACAAAAACACACAAAAAATCATTCTAAAATATATTTGTAAGATTCTTAAATTTAGCATTATAATTTTATTAATTTATTTAAAAAAAAAAAAAAAAAAAAAAAATATCCTTTAAAATAACAAGTATTTTAATTCTTGATTTAAGCTTGTATTCTTTAATTATTTCTACACTTTCAATCATGATCTTATTTATTTTGTTATTTATTTATTAATTTGTTTCATTATTTATTTATTTATTTATTTATTTATTTATTTATTTACTAATTTATTTATTTTTCAATTAATTTATTTATTTATTTACTTATTTTTTAAATTATTTATTTAATATTAATTATTTATTTATTTATTCTTTTATTTATCTACTTATTTATTTGTTTATTATTATTTATTTATTTATTATAGCACAACTTACAAACAAGTAAATTAATTTTAAAATTAGACTTAAACTTAAATTATTACGTTAAAATAATTTAAATTAATATAAAATTTAAATTATATGCTGAAAAGTTAAAAAAAAACTATAAAAATTACAATATGAGCATAAAATATAAGCAATTTGGCATTAAAAAAGTCAAAATAAAGCCAAAAAAATTTGATTTCACAAAAAAAAATTATTGGGAGCCACGATCAGTATTTTTATGATAATATACATATATTACACTTTAAATGTATAATTTAAAAATAGTATTTAAATCAAGTGTTTTGTATTTTTTTTAGGAAATTCCATAATTAAAGAGCTTCTAATTTATCAGCATCGAATTGATTTGTGTTCCGAATTCTTTTTCCCTGTACAGCTACCTCCCTTCCACTCTCGCTCTCCCTCCCTCCTTCTCCCACTAACTTGTCTCCGTCTCTATCTGCACACACATATGTGCACATATTTTGGGCAAGTTAAAGTTCTTAGAAATCCTTGAGTGCACACAAAAACAAATAAACAACGAAATAGACAAACAAAATGGTCACCCCACAAATGCTGAAAGGGATGGGGTTGGAAGTGTGGGTAGGGGTACAAATAGTAAGGGATGGGGTGGGGGGTGTTTCAAGGGTCGGTCACTCGCCGTTTTGTCAGGGTAGGGTTATGACCGCTTGGGTGCTTGGCCATGTACTGTGGTTAATTTGTGTGCTTAAAAGCGCTTTACGACTTTGTTGTTGTTCCCTTTGTTGTTGTTGTTGTTCCAGTTGTTGTTGTTGTTGTTGTTGGCAGAAGGAAGAAGAAGAAGAAGGAGCTGGAGTTGAAGTTTTGAGTCCAAGTCGGAGTCGGTCAGAAGCAGCGTTCGAAATTTATGTGCATTGCAAGTGTCAAACTATTGCCACACACACTAAAATACACACACACACACACACACTCACACACACTCACACACACACACATACATATGTACGTACACACATGAATGCAACTTATGCTAAGGAATTTTCAATTTTCTTAAGCAACACGGAGCGCACAGTGGAGCAGGAATGCAGAAAATGGGTGCGAAAAACAGTAAAAGAAATTAAGTGAAGAAACTAACTAGACCTGAATAAAAAGGCCTCAATTTCATTAACTTTTACGCCCACTTTGAAAATATATTATAGATCATATTGTTTATAGATTGCAAAAAAAAACTGCCTTAAAGATAAATAAATTTATCTACTGTCTTCAATTATCTATTATTTGTCTTAATTTTATCTTTTATTTTATCTACAACTCTCCATTATTCAATGCAAAATTTTTGTTGCACTCTTCTCCACTTTCATCATTTGTCATCATTTATCATTCAGCATTTACTTTCTCTTTATTTCTTCTTTGTTTTCTATTTTCTACAATTTATTTTAAATTATCGTTTACTTCTATCGTTTACTATTTCTTTAATTTATTTAATAAACTGTCTTTTATGATCTTTTGTCCATCTTCGAATATACTGCATCTATTATCTTTCTATATTTTTATATCTTTTGGGCAGATTTTTTCAATGTACGTATAAATTTTATCTAAGATTAAGTTTTAAATTTGACTTTAATTTCTTTTGCTTCCAAAGAACTTCCAAATAACTTTTGAACAGTTATCAAACACCTTTTTCATTGAAAAATGTAATATCTCTGATATTCAATTTTGTGCCGAACGATACTAAATAAATTATTCCAAAAAGAATATTGGCATGGGATGTTTTTGCGAAATGTGTCGCATGCTAAACTTTTTTAGCTAATTTTAATTTATACAATTTAGTAGCGTTCGTCACAAAATTGTATGTCAGAGTTTTTGGGGCATGACACTAGATTTTTAGCCCATAAAGAGGTTTTTTTAGTAAATTGATATGTACATTGATAAAGCAGATCTAACATATGATTCATAAATTATAAATTTAGATATAAAGGTGTGCCACAGGAATCGCTTTCGCTTAAATTTGACATAAATTTAATAAAAAATTAAGCTAAATTCAAGTGGAAGAGATTTCTGTAGCACAATTTTTAGAAATGACTAATTTTTAGAAATAGTTATTTCTATCAAATTACATAGAATGCAGACCACTGTGCGAAGACATCGCATATGTGCACGCTGTGGAAAGGACATAAAGTGAAGGCAGAAACAATGATAAGACAGAGACAAAGTGGTAGATAGTAACAGAAAGAAAGAGAGAGGGAGAGGGAGAGAGAGAGCTTAAGACAGAGACATCTGTCTCAGTCGCACTTGGCAAATGGTAGGCAAATGGATGACTTTAAATTGAAATGCGATTACATGACCAGGACACGCATTTAGAGGCGGCTTATTCAGCAGCAGACAACAACAACAACACAACTATTCTAGTCTGGTCAGGTCGGGTCAAATGCTGGACAGGACGAAGGATCCGAGACGATGTCGAAGGCGAAGTCGAAGGCGATTGTTTGGCTTGCCTGGCTGCATCGCTGGCATTTCCGCATTGACTTCAACTGCCGAAAAACTTTATGCCAGCTGCGTGTCCTGCGAGTCCTGTGCGAGTCCTGTGCGAGATCCTGCGACTTGTGTGTCTCATGTCTCGGCGCTGGTCTTAAATTTCATTAGTTTTAGTTTTAGTTTTATTGCTGGCAAATTTGCTTGTGTCCTTTTTCGGAACCATATGAACCGTCTTAGGACCGTCTTAAAGTACAGCTCTGCCCAGCTTTAAGGTCAACATCAACTGCAGGAAGTGACTGAGGAATGAGGAATGGGGGGAATGGGAAAAGAAAGGACGCAAAAGATGTCTTAACATAAATTGAGGGCGCTAGGGCGTCATGATTAAGGGGTTCGCTTCTTGTCGCTTCTAATTTTTATTTTCATTTTCATTATTTTTCTCGCTATTTTTTATTTATTCTCCCTGCTGTTGCTGTTGTTGTTGCTGTTGTTGTTGCTGCTGTTGTTGTTGTTGTTTGGCTGGTATCCCGCGGATACTTCCGCTTAACGGTTACATTTATAATTACATTTTAATTAGATTCATTCGGCTGTAAAGTGTCCCTTTGTGTGATTTCGCCGCCTGGTCGCCTGCCTGCTTAATGAACGTATCCTTGAATCCAGTCTCAGTCTCAATCTTTGTCTCTATCGCTTTCTCTATCTCTTTCTCTATCTCTATCTCTGTCTCCTTCTTTGTCTCAATCTCGGCCCCCAGCTCGCGATTTTAGCCACAGCTTTTGGCCAGCCCGCGCCTTTTCATTCGATTTCCAATTTGTTTTCCTTCTCCTCTTTTATTTTTGCGTCTTCCTTTACTCAGATTATTACAGATTTCTTATCCAGTTTGTGACCGAGATAATGTTTCCAATACACTTAATATAACTGCAGGTTTAAATCTGAGTTATATCTGGCGATTGACCTTAAAAAATATACGTATATCTCTTGTTTCTGTTAAGTAAGATGGTAAATTTGGTGGTAATATATTTAACTGAACTCTACGTTAAATTGAGAAATCTATCACTAAAATAATAATAAAATAAAAATAAGACAATGCAAATCTTTATCCTTGGTGTTTTTAAAACTAAACCCTAACAATGAAATTACTTGACCCTTAAAATCTAAAATAAAGAAACACATTTTCGTCCTATTTCCAACTTATCCAATTTATAATAGGCAGAAATAAAGCTGGGAGCAGCCTCTAGCTCCCGGAGCCAATGCGTGCCCACCGCTGGTCTAAAATGTAGATTTTATTTATAACGATTTCTTTTGAGTCTTTATTTACTTTAAAAGGAAATTCGCTCCACAAATCTTTGTCTCCAGATGTTATTAGAAAGACTTTGCACTTGGGAAATCAGAAAGTTTGCATTTAAAATAATCGCTAACTATTGGATTCACAATCTTTAACTATTTCTTGAAATTGAATATCTTTTATATGCATAACTTAATAACTTATTAGGATTTTACTTTAGAACACGAATCTAAAAAAATGCATTTCATTTCTGTCTTTTCCCTTTTTTTCTGATGTTTTTTTTTTCTTTCTTTATTTCCGTTTTTAGCAATGATTTTTAGTAATTTTTAGTAACTTTAATTTATTTCCTCATTATTTTTTCAGGGACCGTAACAATTATAATTTTTAGTCAAAAAAAAATGTTAAGAAATTTCCTTTTTTTTCATCTAAATACAATTATAAAATTATAATTAAATTTCCAATTTTTATTTCAAAAACATATTTACAAAAATTTAAAATTATAGTAAAAATTTAAAAAAAAACCTTAAATAATATGAATTTAAAATGAAAATTGAAAATAAAAGTTTATCCCTGTTTTTTTCTATTCCACTTTCTTCTTATCTCTTTCATTATAATTCTGCGTTAGGGTATTTAGTATTCGTTTACAACCTTGTGAATTTCCCTTGCTTGTTTTCTGCTATTTTTTTTTTAATTTTTTTATTTTGTTCATTTGCTCATTTGGTTCGTTGCCTTTTTTTTGATTCCTTTCGTGGGCAGCTGCATTTTTAATGACTCTGATTTATTAATGGCGGCCTGGCTGATTAAAGCCTATCCGCTGAGCAATGTTTCCCCACCCCTCCCCCCTCCTCTCCTCTCTTCACTCCTCTCCCCTTTCCAGCCCCCCTCCCTGTCTTCGATATGAGAGCAAACTCTAAATATCTAAATTGGAGCATGTTGACTGCGTCTTCGACCTGGCAACAGTGGAATAAGGATAATAAGGAGAAGGAGAGGAGGAGAAAGAGGAGAGAAAGAGTAGGGGAGGGGGATGACAACTCTTTAGTCCTGGCCAAGCAGAGGACGCGTCATGGGGCGATCTAAATACGGTTTATAGCCCCATAAATATGTGGGCTGAGACCAGACCAAAAATCTCAGATACAGATTCGGCTGGGGATTCTCTCTCTCTCGCTCTCTCTCTCCGATTCTCTCAACTGGGCGCCCAAAACGCGACGACGTGCGACGCCGCTTAACTGTTTAATAACTTTGGCTGCTTGTCTGTCCGTCTGTCCGCCTGACAGCCTTTTGCTTGCGCTCTTACCAGCTAGAGATGGCACAGGACACAATGCGACACGTTGCGACACGTTGCGACACGTTGCGACACGTTGCGACACGTTGCGACTTGCACATGCATGTTTTCAAGCATTGTTTGGCTTTTTTAGTGAGTCAAATTAAGTTGAATTCAAGTTTAATTGCATGAGCAGGCACAAACATACACAAAGTACGCTTAAAGACATGTTGAGACATGTTTAAACGTGTTTGATTTTGCAAAAATGCCTTAAAAACGTGTAAGTTATGTGACATAACAGTTGAAATACCTTTAGACTTGTTATAATTAAGAAAATTAAAGTTAAATTTCATGAGCAAGCCAAACATGCACAAAGTTCGCTTACAGACATGTTGAGACATGTCTAAACGTGTTTAGTTTTGCAAAAATGCCGTAAAAGCGTTAATAAGTGGTGAAATACTTTAAGGCTTGGTATTATTACTTAAAACTACTATAGTATTCATTTTGTTTCAAACTAAAGCATTTAATAATATATTTTAATTAAAAATTTTAAAATATATTCCAAATTATCATTTTAAATTTAATTGACTTTTATTTTAATAAAATACTCCAACTAAACATGCCTAAACATGCATGAACATGCATGAAATTGCAATCTGAACAGTACTTTCGTGCTTTGTCGTGTCACGCGTGACTAAAGCACTCGCATTTCCAGCTCCAACTCATGTGCAGAGACGCTGAAAGGGGACGGGGGGGACTCACAGGACTCGCCAGGACGACGACGACGACTCATTGTCTCTTTGGTGCGCCGGATTCGAATTCGGCTTCGGGATTCAGTATTCAGGATTCTGGTCTATGGTCTATGGTCTATGGGAACTTGGCTTTGGCTTTGGCTTGGAAGTTCCACGTCGTTGATTTTATTAGTCTCCAGCGAACAATTCCAAAAATTTGTACCCCGAGAAAAATTTCGCTTCTTTTCGATTTTCTCGATTTTCTTGTTTTATTTGCTATGTGTTTTTTTTTTTTTGCCATTTTGGCGTTGCTGCTTAGCATTGTTATTGCTGTTATTGCTGTTGTTGTTGTTATCCTTTGAGCTGTGGAACAGGAACTGGAGACTCTAACGGCTACAACGGGAATCCAATGCCAGTCGATTTTCTTCGGAATTCCAAGCCAGTTGTTGTTGTTGCTGTTGTTGTTGTTGTTGTTGTTGTTGTTGTTTTTGGTGTCCTGTGCGCAAAAAGGATTGCGAATTACGTATTGCCAACTGTAGTTAGAGACGGGTTAAGGAGTTGAAGGGTTAAGGGGGGGTGGAGTGGTTTAAGGGGGGGGCTTAAAGGCGAATTTGAGAACTAACGACGCAGTCACTGCATGGTTTTGGCCATGTTATATATGTAGGCTTCTTCTACTACTTCCACTTCTTCTACTTCTTCCCCGTCTTCTACTTCTGCTTCTTCTGCTTTATCGTCGTCTAATGGCAACTTGTTAAATTGTAAAATTGGAAAACAAGTTGTTTTCGTTCCTTTTATTAGGTTGCCGCCTCAATGCGCGCGCGCCCCAAACATTTGCCACGCCCCCACCAGCCGCCTCCTTCATCCGCATTCGCATTCGCATCCGCAGACATCAATTGCATTAGAGCATACAACAACAACAACAACAGTTCACACACATACACACACACATAAATCCTTTCCTTTTTCCACTTTCTTATGCTTATCCTTAGCCATAGACACACACACACGCACACATTCACTATTCTTCTTCTTCTTCATCCATCTTCCATTTCCCTTCCACATTCCACACGTCTGCTCATGAGCCATTTAGCTTTAACATTCGCCAACAGGGGGCGCCAGAGGGCGTGACGAGGGCAGCTAATGTGCCGAAATTTAAAATAACACATTTTCTTTGTTTTTATAATTCAGTTAATCAATTAATATAAGTAATATTTATTGTAATATTTATATAAATAATTGTTATACAAACATTTCTAAGCGGCAATAATCACACAAGTGTAAAAAGCGCTGCGCTGCTCTGTCACATTAACAACTGCGATCAAATGGCAGCATGCATTGTCCAAGAGTAAAGAGCGCGAGCACAAGTGTGCAGCTTTGTAAGGTGTGTGTGCAAGACAGAGAGCGCAAGTCACTTAGAATCCACAATGCACGTTGTGTGCAGTTAGAAGAGTGTGCGTTATGCATACGATCAAATGGAAGCTGTGGAAGCTGAGAGGGAGCACAGAGAGAGTCAGTCAGTTAGTGTCCACATAAGTGGAGTCTAAATGGGAGCGTGCACTGTGTGAGAGTGCATGCAAGCCGGTATATGTGTGTGTACTTAAGCGACGATGTATGCGTGTCTGTGGAATCTAAGAATAACTCGCATTGGTGTGAGCAAGACAGTGATGTCCAGTTAACCCTGCAATGCCCATGTAAGTGAATAAATGAAAGCAATCACAGATGTTCAGACAAAGAAAATACGTAGTAAATATCAACGTAAAAAAAAAATAATAATTACTATAAATAATAGCTGATGGGCAATTACATTATTTAAAAAAAATTAAAGCAATAAGTATTATAATATAAATAATTATTATTTATAGTAATTTCATTAGTTTTAATGTAGATTTTTGTTGACTTCGCCTAAAGGCAGCGTTGGGCATTACAGGGTTAAGAGCTGCCAGGTGAGAGAGAGAGAGAGAGAGAGCGGGAAGGCAGGCTAAATTATTAAGTAATTAAGTAGTAATTAAGTTAAAGTAGTGATAACAATTACTTAATAATAGCATTAAATACTTAACTAAATACTTTGAGCACAAAACACAGTTATGGAATATTTTAACGTGTTAAGTCTGCTTAAAGTTGTCATCTCTGTCTCTCTCTCTCCCCCTCTCTCTGCCTCGTTGTTGCTGTGGCAACTGCAATTACGCAACGAACTTCAAAAGGCGTCGGCGAGTTGCCGTTTTTAATTTTAACACCCATCTCGGCATCTTGGCTTAAATATAATGATAATGATAATGAAGATAACGATGATAAGGATAAGGATAAGGATGTGAATGATGTCAAATAGGTCGCAGGCGCTGCTCATTTACTTGCACGGGACTAGAGTCCTTAACATCTTAACATCCTTAACATCCTTAATGCCGTCTTTGATTTCAAAGTATCATTGAAAGCCCTTTTTTGAAGTGCACGGCAAAACACGGGGACAGTGGCTGCAAAAACAACAAGAACAACAACAACAGCAGAAACGGCAGCTCATTTAACCAACCCCTCAACCCTCTCCTTACCCCCTTTCTACCCCTCTTAGACTTCTCCCCTCTCTCTCTCGCACCTTCAAGTCGCTGACTTTTGTGTTGGCTTTAACTGGATTTGCCACTGATGTTGATGTGGGGTGGGGTAGGGTGAGGGGAGGGGGGGGGCTACAGTAGCTGGTGTCATAAAACGTCAACGTCCTTGTCTGTCGTCTTGTGTCTCTTTCTGCGTCTCCTGTTTCTCTCTCTCTCTCTCTCTCTCTTTGAATGCAACGGCTGATGGACAAGTTTGTGGTTGTCGTAATGCTGACGCTCAGTGTAACAGTGAGTGTACGTAATTAGCTGCCACTTGCGAGGCTGTGCAAATAAACAAACAAACAAACAAACAAACAAACAAACAAATAAGCAAAATAAAAGGAAACGAAAACGAAACGAAAACGAAAAACTGAAAAGTGCAAGACACTAAAAATGGTCAAAGTGAAAAGGCGAAAAATGGGGGGGGAAATGGGAAATGTGAATGGAATTTTCGAGTTGGTCAAGCAAGGGCAAGGGAGCGAGAGAGGGGGAGAGTGGGGGAGAGAGAGAGAGTGAGCGAGAGAGAGAGTGAGCGAGAGGGGGAGAGTGAGCGAGAGAGAGAGTGAGCGAGAGAGTGGGAAGATTCGTGTTGTGCGTGCAACGAACTTTTTGCCTTCGTTTTCATTAATTTGGGATAAATGAAAACCAAAGCCACATGCGTGTCTGCCTCCCCCCACCCCCACTCCCCTCCAACTCCACCCACCCCCTCCCCCTCTCTGTGTGTGTGTGTGTGTGAAAAGGTTTTTAGCCGCCCCTCGCACAGCATTGATTAAGTCTCAATAATAAAACAAACGAAACGAAACGAAACGAAATAAAATAAAATAGAATAGAATAAAACAAAATAAAAGCCTCCAGGCAGAAAGAAAAGTACAAAAAAAAGAGAGAAAAAAATCAGGAAAAATTCCAATTTGGAGCATTTTAAGCACAGGTCGAATAGCAGTAGATATATGTATGTATATACACATGTGTGTGTGTGTGCGTTTGTACTTGTATCTGTATCTTTGACTAGCTTTAAGCGACTGTTGTTGAGGCGTGTAATAGATAAGAAAAACTCTAGAGATTTCAGAAGATAAAAATTGAAAGAATTTTCTATAAATTAAGAGAGAAATTTTTGCATTCTTTGCTTGGATTAATTACAAAGATCGCAACTTTAATAATTTTTATGGAAATTATTAGGGGAGATGTGGCGGTTGTGGGCATAGTTTTGATTTCGGCCTATAATTACCGACCTAGTGCATATTTTTTGGATATATGGATATCTGTGTAAAGCTAGAGACCTAAGCTAACTAATCATATAAAAACATACCGGATTTCGTTACGCAAAAAAATTTTACATGGACTTTTGTAAAATCGGTATTTTCAGCTAAAAATTTTTTTAGTGGGGGTTGTGGGCACCCTTGGCAAAAATGCTATAAATGGAAAAATATGAAAAAAAAACCATAACTAATATGAACAAAATGACAGTTTATTAATCATAAAGCCTGCATAGGCATTATTCATCGTCGGAAACACAATTTTGACATGTATAATAACTTGCCCGCATGCCCACACATTTCACATGAAAAATATTCTGGAAACCAAAAAATTAAGAATGAAGCGTGAAAATCTGAGTGATAATCCCTCTCAGCGGGAGAGGATCCCTTTCCAAGAGCCTAAGATGTTCACAAGAATGTTCTAGAGGGATCCAAACAAATTTTTAGAACAATTTTCCAAAAAACAGTAGCTATATAAAAAATTTCACTTAAAAAAAGGGGTGCCCACAACACCCTCAATTTTTGTGCCCACAACCCACTTTAGCAGACACTTTAAAAAGTGATGAAAAAATTTTTTTGTTTAAATTTTTGGGTTCAAATCGATATTGTTCCATTTAGCATAATAGTTCGACTAAATAAAAATGCATTACACTAGCCTTTCCAATCGATCCACTTTGATTGGTACACTATTAAAAATGTTTGAAAGAAGTTTCCTCACCTTTTCCAAGCACAAAAAAAACCAATTCGTTCATTTCCAAAAGGAAACGCGTCCGTTCACTTTGATATTTGGCATGAATTATACATAGGGTAATTTCTTGCGAATGACATTACCAACAAAACTCAATCTTCATTTCGTGAAAATATACGTAGGGGTGCCCACAACCCACCCATGCCCACAACCACCACTTCTCCCCTACTAAATTTGAATGTAAAAATTTTAGCAAAAAAAAATTTTGAAAAATAAGTTTAATTTTTATTTTAAAAATAGCAAATAAAACATATGGTGTAACTTTAAAATAATTATTTAATTTGAGCATAAAAGTTAACAATAATGTTAAACATAAAAGTTGGAAATGCAGTTGAACTTCAATAGCTCGAACGTCTTTAAGTCGAAGTCTCCATAGCTCGAACTTTTTTCTTTGTTAATGGTGATTCGAGCTGGGGAAGTTCGACTGTAATACGTTTTTTTCCGACTCATAAATTTTATTTGCGATTCCTGATATATTGAACAGTTCTCTGTGCAGAATATCTGCCTTATATATACAATCTTAGGCAACTGTTGCATTAATACAGTATTTTATACAGTACTATTAAGGAAAATAAATTTAAAGAAAATTTCTTTCTTCAAAAAAAAAAAAATTAACAATTTGGTAAGTAGAAATATAAATAAACTAGAGGGGAAAAGCTAAACTAAGCGAAAGAGTCCAGATCTGGCAAAAAAGAGCTATGTGAGTTTTGTTAAAATTTCTCAAACAACTAGAAAGTTTTTTATTCTAAACATTAATTTGCATCCGATTGTTCCTATGACAGCTATACGCTATAGTGATCCGACTTTGACCAAATTTGGTCAGAATGTAGAAAAGAGTCCCAACAATACAATCTGTGAGTTTGATTGAGATATCTTAAGAAAGAAAAAAGGATTTCATACTAGGCAATTCCATGAACTTTGACCCCGAATTTGACCCACGAATTTGACGAATTTCGTAAAAGGCCATCATGTTGCATTATTATTATTATTAAATTGCCTAAGCTACATTGTGTGATAATTTAAGCTTTCTAGCTCTAACCGTTTGGCCTACAAAGTGATGCCCAATCAGTGAGTCAGGACAAAGAGTTTTATACATATTGAAAATAAGTAAATAAATAAACTTACCAGCTGAGAATATTGTCATTTGGTCAACTACCTGTGCTCAAATGCTTTTAAGGCCAAGTTCAAAGCTCGGCTAACTCAATAAAACGCAAAGTGAAAGGCTGAAAATGTTTAAGAAACTGAACTTGTGAAATCTCAATTCTCAGACATATTTTAATAGCTGACTTAAAGTTGAAGTTGATGAGTTATTTGGGTTGACTTGAGTTCAGAAACTGATATCTGATAGCTTAGCTTGCCACATGTGGCAGGAGGGAGGGGGTAGGAAAAGGGAAAGGGGAAGGGGGGAAGGGGGCACACATCACTTGAAAATTCGATTAAATGCTGCAATTTAATGCCACACACAATCCAAAAAACAACACACACACACTGGGATATAAAAGACACACACAGACACAGCATTTTGAGATAAGAACTCAACTATTCTTTTCTTCTTCTTCTTCTTTCTGCCAGCAAAGTGGGCGGTGGGGGGTGGGCGTGGCTGTGGGCTGGCTAAAATGAACGCATAATTAAATTACGCAGCGAACGACGACGCAACGAACGAAAGAGTTAGACAAATAAGCTCAGGTATTAACCTCTGACACACACACACACACACACACACACATGTGTACACCTATACAGGTATAAGAGACTGTAAGGACTGCAAAGGACTAAGGATCTGAGTCCAAGTCGAGGCGAGGCGAGGCGCCTCCATTGTGCGCCACAGCGTTCATTAATTCGATTTCCATAACAATTTATTCATAAGACAATGTCTGGCACCGTTATTTTATCTCTCTGGCGATGTGCGGTAACGGTAACGCCACTTAGCTACAGCACCCCCACCCACCCCCACCTCCTTAACCCCTTGTCTTGTCTGCAATCCTTTCTCGCCTTTCTCGCCATAAAATATTTTTATGTGCGAACACTCTATAAATGCGTTGTGAAGCTGAAGAAGCATCAGGAACAGCAGCAGCAGCAGCGGAAAAAGCAGCAGCAGAGGAAGGAGAAGAAGCTGAAGCAGCTACTGCGGTTGCCACACTCAGAAAAATGCACAGCGATTCCTTCAGCAAAGAAAAGCTCTCAAGTAAATTTAAAAAACAAGTGCGAAAGGCTATAGTCGATTACCTGACTATGGAACACCCGTAACTTATTTAAATAAACAAAACAAAATTATATTGCATACTTTAAGGCACGTACTTGGCTTGAAAACTTAAATCAGCCATAACTACCGTTCTGTTTGGCCGATCTTGTTACGATTAAGTAGGATAATAGTTTATTATAATATAATAATGAATACAGCTCACATAGACGGACAGACGGACGGACAGACAAGGATATATCGACTCGGCTGTTGACGCTGATCAACTGCAACGTATACAATATACCCTTTTACTTATTTTTTAAGTAACGGGTAAAATAAAAAAGTTTTCAATCAATTTATAGCAATTTTTTATTGATTCTTAAATAAATCGCGTTTTGCTCTAGAATTTTTGAATAACCAAAATACTGAAATTGTCAACCATTTTATACCACTTTAAATGGTTGTTTTTTTTACAATTTTGTTATTTTGAAACCCGTTTAATTTAAGACTTTTTTCAATCTCCAAAACAACAAATTTGGAAACCAATTTATATCATTCAAAACGTTTTTTTGTTTCTTAAATTGATTCGATTTTTAATTTATTAAATTTGCTCTTAATAAAAAGAAATAGATTTGAATTATAATGAATTAAATATAGTTACATAGTTTTTTTTATCATTTTTACGTTTGTTATTAATTTAATCACTATTGTTATTATTGTAAGAATCAAGATCTTCAATAAATATTATTTTTAAACAATCCCGAAAGTGCTTGACTTGTTCGTATGCTCTTGAAACCAAGATTAAATATAATAATTTCAGGAACCTTGAACTCTTAACTCCCCAAAAATGCTTGATTCAACCCTGAACTTACTTGGTTTTTGTCTCAGTGTACTTGCCACCGTTGCCAGCACTGGCTGCCAGTGTTGCCGTGTGGCAAGTGGTGCAAAAATTATCTTCAACACCTTCGAACTTTAAAATTAAATGAGGATTAGCGCCAACAACGCACATAGAGCTTCAGGTGTGTGTGTGTGTGTGTGTGTGTGTGTGTGTGTCTACCTCTCTCTCTCTCTCCCTCTCTCTTCCCATCTCTCTCTTCCCATCTCTCTCTACTGCTGCTTTTCATTAAGGCACTTGGGGGATCTTTGCTGTCTGCGAAAGCAGAAATACTTTGCTCTTGACTCTTTTTGGCCCTGCTTTAGTTTTATGCCGCTCATTTGCATTTTTTGGTTGCAAGTGGCAAAGCAGCTGCGCTTCCCTGATTTATAGACAGAGCGACACCACACACACACACACGCACACACACACACACACGTACTCAGTGTGTGTGTCTCTTGCAGTTTCTTAAAGCAGACTTTGCGCCACAACGCGTCACTTGGCAACGCTCACAGCCCCAAAAAAATAGCTAAAAAAAATGGCTAAAAAAAACGCCAAGCACGAATCGAGTCTGCTCGACTGTCAGCTACCCTGCACTCGATGAAAAACTACCTAGAGACACATAAACACCTATGTCAATCAAGACTGCAAATTCCTAAATTTTTGAAAAGGTTTGAACCATTGAAAAAGGTTTAGGTTCCATTCAGTAACCGGTTTATATACCCCCTGAACCTAAAGTTTTGGTTCGAGCCTTGGTTCAATGTAATTCTAAAAATTATTTGCATTGCTTTTATTATTCCTTAAATTTTCAAACCAAATAAATGAAATTTAAAATAAAAGAATAATTTAATTTAATGATTTAAAAATTAATTCTAATATTATAATTTTTATTCAAATTGGTTGAAATCAACTCACTATATCATATATCTTAAGATGACTCAGTCAAACTTGTTAGACGTATGATATTTGGGCACTGAGATACTAATCTGCGCATTTTTAAAAGTGTACAGGGTATAAAAATTGAGGCGAAACGGGGAAAAAAACAAAAAAAATGTAAAAAGAAAATAATAAAATAAAAAAGAAAATAAAAAACTATATAAAAACGAAAGCAATTACGTGGCATATCAGCGCTGCCACGCCCACAACAAATTAAGAAAATGCAGCGCGGCACACGTTGCAGCCGCAAGTGCCTGGCACCGTTTTGTGGTACGGCCCCAGCTCTACCTTGCCCCAACCTGCCCCACCCTGCCCCACCCTGCCCCGCCCACAGCTCGCCACCGTTGCTGCCACTTTATTGCGCCTGTCGATTGCATACCGAATATCTTCTTCTTTGTATACCCGTTCCTAAAAAAATAAGTAAAAGGGTATATTGTGTTCGTTGCAATGTGTGTAACAGGGAGAAGGAAGCAGCTTCGACCATATAAAGTGTATATATTCTTGATCATCATCAACAGTCGAGTCAACATATCCTCGTCTGTCTGTCAGTCCGTCCGTCTGTCTGTCCGTCCGTCTGTCCGTCTGTGTCACCTTTATCTATTATTACATTATAATAAACTATCATCCTACTTAATAGTAACAAGATCGGCCAAACAGAACGCTAGTTATGGCTGATTTAAGTTTCCAAGCAATTCAAGTGCCTTAAAGTATGCAATAGAAATTTGTTTATGTATATTTTAAATAAGTTACGGGTATTCTATAGTCGGGTCATCGACTTTTGTCTTTTCCGCTTGCTTTTTTTTGCTGCATGTCGAGATTGAGCAGCAGGCGAAACACTTTGCCAAATTGGCCAAGAAATGCCGGCAAGTCAATAATAATAACAGCAACAATCACAGCAACAACAGCAACAACAACAACAACAACAACAACGTAGACAAGCAACAACGTCGTCATTTGCCTTTTTTCCACATTTCTTTTAGCTAAGCTCCAGTTGTAGTTGTAGTTGTAGTTGTAGTTGTAATTCCTGTTGACTGCAGTCTGTTCTCTCTTCTCTGACCCCTTTATTTTTATGTCACAACCCCTTCTCTTCCCCTTTCCCTTTACACTTGCTTTTGTAGCTTAGGGCTGGCATTTGATTTGTTTGCCTTTTGCTTTTTGCGAGCTCGTTTCGAAATTAAATTAAATTAAAATAAACGAAACCAAATGAAAAATGAAAACAAATCAAACGAACTAAAAACTTGTCACTGACATCGTCAGTTTACCTTCCTCTTCCTCTCCCCCTTTCCCTTTCTCTCTTTCTCTGCCTTTTCTCTTGCCTGTCACAGTCATCACTCTGCATTTTTATGACGACTGTTCGAATGTTTTGTACAGATAATAAAATTAAATTGGATAACATACTCGTTAGTTTTTACTCGTTGTGTCCATATCACACACTAAATATATCTCACTATTTACTAGATAACGATTATCTATTGCACAGCTAGCGAAATTGAATGGAATTATTCCTTTTACTCGTTGCTTACCACTCGTTACTCGTTGGCTTTAACTCGTTGTGCCCCTACCACACACTTTTCACAAATAACTTTTCAATACTTACAAAACAATAACTTTTCGCACAGAGAATGAAATAATATATTATTCTGTAATTAATTGTTAGTTGCTAGAGCTTCACTCGTTGTTTTCTACTCGCTTTGTTCATAAAAAACATTACTTTTTGCATCAACCCTTTTAATACCTGTTTGCTTGTCACTCACATTTACTCGCTATTTGTTAATTAATGTTTTTTACTCGCCGCTTGCACCTTTTCGAGTTTAATTAAAAGTTTTATTCACACTTCTCGTTGCAAAACAATCGCTACTTCCATTACTATGTGTTTGTCTAACACAATATGAAACACATCGAGCATTTCAGGCAGCTTAGATTTTATTTAACTTATCACTCGCTTTTCCATAAGTACATTGCTAAGCATTCTCTACTTGTTACTCTACACTCGCTGCTTTAGTGTCGATACTTTTAACAAATAGATCAGTACATATTCTCCGTCAATTTATTACTGTTACAAGTTGATAACTTTTACTTTAGTGATACTATTTTTTGGTATTTTAATGATTTCTAGTTTATTTTTGGTATTCTTAGTATCAATTGGTACTTTGTTTGCCAATAATTACTTTATGCATATATTACTGCACCAGAATATAGCAGAAAAAATTAAATATAATAGAAAAAGTCGGATCCTTCGTTTTATCCTTAGAGGACAAAAGATGCATCATATGAAAGGTCTCGAATCATAGATCAAGAATATTTTTAAATTTTGGTAATACACCACTTGGCTCAAAAGATATTCTTTAAGTTTTATTATGATTTTTATATATGATTTTTAAAATAAAAGTTTCGAAATAACTCTTATTTGTAACTTTTAAAATAAAAATTAAAAATAACTCTTATTTTTTATTTTAGCTGAAAAAGATCAGAAATAAGTGTTATTTCAGTTTTTAATAAAAATTTAATTTATTGATTATTTTTGAGTTTTTAAATAAAAATTAAAAATAATTGCTATTTCGTAACTTTAAAATACAAGTTTGAAAATAATTGTTAATTTGCAATTTTTATTTTGCTTAATTGCTCATCACTCGCAACTTTCTCTCTCGTCACTCGTCACTCGTTCATTGTTCGAGCGTTCGCTACTCGTTACTGCAAACTTGCTGCTCTAGTGTCGTTACTAAAAATCAATCAGATCAAGGCTTATTTTATCTCAATTGACAATAATCTCACGCTTCTCATCACTCGTTACTTGTTACTCATCACTCGCAACTTTCGTTCTCTCTCTCGCCTCTTGTCACTTGCCACTCGTTGATTGTTGCAGCGTTCCAGTTAATACAATTACATGCATCGTACATCGTACAGCCATAACATACTACATACAACATGTTCCGAGTCAGATATATAGGGTCTGGGTCGGGGTCTGAATACGTGTTTGGGTTTGGGTTTGGGTTCATCTGACGGCGCCAGTTACAGTGACTGCTGACTGTTAACTGTTGACTGTTGACTGCTGACTGTTGACTGGTAAATGGTGAATGGTGACTGGGAGCGTAACAGAAACCGAATGAGAAACAGTGGCCAACGCGACATCCGCTTCCTGTTCCTGCTGAATGCTGTATGCTCTATGGTGTATGCTCTATAGTCTATGGTCTTTGGTGTATGGCTGGCAGCCCTTTTTGGGCGGCTTTGAAGCCTTTTCACAGCATTACACAAAAGAAATGCTGACAATGTCTGCCCGGTCTGTCTGTCCAGGTTTGTGTTCCGCTATTTTTCTTTCTTCTTTTGCACATTTTTTTTGTCTTCTCTTTTATTTTTTTGATTTTCATACAATATATTTTGCTTTGCTTTTGTTTTGTTTTCTGCTCCTTTGTGTGACTCGAGCGACGCTTTTATGTGGCCCATTGGCCGGCCAGACGTTGAATGATGTTGTTGCCACACACACACTCACACACACACTCGCACAGCAAGTATTACAAATTTCAATTAGCGACATGTGTGTAAAAGAATGTACATTTATGTGTGTGTGTGTGTGTATGTGTGTGTGTGTGTGTTGATGGGTCCTTAAAGCACGAGTAAGCTGCAAGCTGAACAAATGTGAACTGAATTGAATTGAATTTATATTTATTGTTATTGTTTTATGGAGCAGACACTCAACTCGCACTCTCACTCGCACTCGACTCTCTCACTCGCACTCGCTGCTTATCTCTCGCTGCCCATCACTCGCACTTTTGCCCACTCGTTATTATGATAATACCGCAGTAATAAAACCTAATCGTAGCTTATCGCCTGTTATAACTTAATTGCTGCTCTCCCGTCGCCTTTATTGCCATCACACTTTATTTAACTCTCACTTCTCGATTTGTCTTTTTTTTATCACTCGCTGCTTTTCTCTGTCTCACTTTTTATAATATATTTATAATGTAATTTTTTACTCATTTATATGTTACGTGGACTTTTAATTCGCTAATCTTTTAGTCCATAATTCTTTACTAGCTTATTATTCACTCGCACTGTCTACTCTTAATTTTCTTCTACTCGTCATTTTCTTCTATCAGATCATTAAAATTGTTGCATAAAATAATTACCACAAAAGAACCTAATTACTTAAATGAAAAGCTTAATTTTCCTACATCACGATGAACAAACAATATTACTGATATTAGACTTAGACTCTCATCGTCAGATAAAATTTCTTTGTACAAGCTGTTCGCCTTTGGAACAATATTCCACATGGCCTAAAGACAATTAAAAGCGCATCCCTTTTATAAACAAAACTTTCTATGCACCTAAACAATCTTATTTAAATATAGTTCAAAAGCAAATAATATTAAAAACTGTAATTATTAAATTGAAATGGAATTGTTGCAATTATTAATAAGTTATTTTAAAAGAATTGTAGGATTAAATCTATTGTATTATGTTGTGACTAGTGCAATAATCATAAGTTCCTTACAACTTGTAGCACTAGAATGTTAAATAAATAAATAAATAATTCATGTGCCACGAATGGGATTCTATATTCATTTTCTCTTGTTGCTTGAGCTCTAATCATCTTTAATGCATCTCATAATTTTTGAATTCATCACTCGCTGATAGGCCCTACTTTGAACGATCTCTCGCTGTCCTCTACTCGCTATCATTTACTCGCTATCTTTTACTCGCTTACTCTTACTCACTGTCCCTACTAGCTATTCTTCAAATACCTACCATTACTCGCGGTCCCCTCTTCGCTGTCCTCAAATCGTTTCTTCTCACTCGCTCTCCTATACTCGCTATCTTTTACTCGCTGTCATCTACTCGCTATCTGTACTCGCTATTCCTTACACATTGTCCCCTAATCCCTTCTTCTCACAATCGCTGTCTTTACTCACTTTCCAACACTCTTCACTCACTGTCCTCTACTCGTTGTCCTCCACTCGCTACTCTTCACTCGCTGCTAATCACTCAGCATTCCAGATTGTTGTCTCCAAGCTTTCATAGCTCATTGAATTAATTTCATCTGCTTTATTAATATTTATGAATATGTTTATTATTTTTATTATTATTGTATGAATTGCTCACAGTGACTGCGAGAAGTTTTGGGCCTCGCTTATACACAAAATGTTTAATTTATATTTGGACGACTTTCTTACGCGTTGACCACAAATTTTAATGCACTTCTCAGCACGCAGCACGTGGCGCGTGGACGCGAACTTGCCCCAGCACAGATCCTGCTCCTTCTACATACAGAGATGCTTCTCCAGCTCCAGCTCCAGCTCCAGCTGCTGTTCCTCCCGCTGGCTGCCCAGCGGGGCAGCGAACAGAAAAAAAAAAAAAAGCGGAAAAGTAAGCAGAAAGCAAAGCGAGGCTAAATGGGAAAAACAAAAACGTATTTACCTCAAATTAAACATTATTATGCCGAGGTCGAGTTGGCGCGGAGGCGGAGGAGGCGGAGACAAAGACCAGCACAGGGGCGGGGTCAACAACGGCGAGTCGAGAGGGGGGCGACTGGTGAATGGAATTGTTTGCAATGCGGGGCGCAGGAAGCTGCCTTTGGTCTCTGCTCTGCTCGCTCTCTGCTCTCGCTGGTCATTTGAGGGCAGCCGCAGGTGGCGACCACACACAATACACACACACACAATACACACACACACAATACACACACACACACACACACAGCACACACAGATTCATATGTTGACCGCAGTAAATCACGCCGTTAAATGGCGGCGACCGCTGGGCAAGCGAGTTCCTTTGCTCTACCTACTCCCCTTCCCCTTTCCTTTTCCCTTCCCTCGCTGCTGCCTTTTCCCTACTTCATGCTCCCCTTTTCCCTGCCCTTCCCCGTCGCTTTTGCTGCTCCGCTGACTCTGACAACAAGCAGAGCATATGTGGTGTGTGTGCGCGCTTGAAGCACGTCCTCGTCCTCGTCCTTCTCCTCATTCTGTTCCCTGTTCCATGCTGGACTTGTGGGTCCTTCTGGGTACACTGATAAAAAAAAGAATCTCAAATCAAGATTTTGGTCGCAGAACTAAGAACTTTGATTTAAAAAATGCGTTGAGAAAATAAAAATCTGGAAGTAAGAAAACACATTTTGATTTTAAGAACATTTCAGTCACAGTTGTTCCTAATAAACTACTTTTTTTTATGAATTTGGCATTTCATTGGCATTGATGAAAAGTAGTGCTAGTGAAATTTAATTTAAAAAAAGTAGTCCTAGTGAAATATTTTAATTACTTTTCAATGTCAATTAAACTTTTTCAATTTGCATCAAGTAATTATAGGAAAAAAATATTTTAAATAAAATTAACAATTACAGTCGAACTTCCCTAACTCGAATCACCATTATCCACGAAAAAAGTTCGAGTTAGCGAGACTTCGAGTTAGGGAAGTAGAATTGTATGAAATTTGCCTAGTATTGCCACTCGATTTTGTTCGAGTTAGAGAGACTTCGAGTTAGGGAAGTTCGCCTGTATTTGGAAAATTAATAAAAATTTGGAAAACTTTAGAAAAATGGAAAAAAATTGTAGAAAAATGTGGAAAAATGTTTTGCCGATAGTTTTCCCGATGTACGATATATTTATTCGATAGCCTTATACAATAGTTTTATACAATAGTTTTGTACGATAGTTTTATACGATAGTTTTATACGATAGTTCTATATGATATATTTATACGATAAATTTAAACGATATTTTTGTATTTTCTAAAATATTATTATTAATTTTATTTAAAATATTTTTTTCCTATATTTACTTAATGCTTATTGAAAATTTTTAGTTTGCATTGAAAATGAAAAGTAATTAATATTTTTCACTAGTTAGCACTGACTTTTTTCAATGCTAGTTAAATGAGAATTTCACTAGCACTTCTTTTTTCATAGCTAATTAAATAGTAATGATAATGTCTCAATAGGCACAACTTCTCGATTTCAATTAAGACCAAGTTCTTATTTTTAAGATCATAAACTCTTATATTTCCAAGCCCACAAATCTTAGTATAAGAATAAAACTTATTATTTTTTTAAGATAACTTCAGATTTTTTAGAATAATATTCTTAGTTTTAGTAATTTGGTCTTAAAATATTCTTATTTCAAGAGCAAAATATTTGCGATGAATGTTCCTGATTTTAGAAAGTGGTCTTTTTTCTCAGTGTACTTCTTCTGCATTCTGTCGAGGCACTTGCCGCACTTTTCAGCTGGTCAGCGACCAGCGAACGACGCGAGTGTCGACGCAAATGTGTGCTTTGGGCGTTCGGTTTCATTCGCAGCCTTAATGACATGCCCGTTCCATGCCCTTTCCATGCCTTTTTCATGCCTACCCTCAGCCCTTACCCCAGCACAGACTGTCACTCGACGGCGACTTGCACATGAGAGTTTATTTTGTAATTAACGCCTGCTGCCTGTTGAATGTTGCGCACCTCTGCACCTAAGACCAAGGATCAAGGTTGGGAAAGGAAAAGGTAAGGAAAGGGAACTGGTTGTGAATTGTGAATTCTGAATCCTGAAAATGCTGTGGATGGAGCTGCTTTTGGGGTGCTCATTCTTTTTTCACTTGTTAATGACGTTGACAGGCATTAATGTGTTGGAGTGTCAGTGTGTGTTGGAGTGTGTGTGTGTGTTGGAGTGTGTGTGTATTAAGGTGTCCACATAACGCCACACACGACTAGAGATGGACACAAGTCGTGCTTTCATATGAAAAATATGCGAATATAATCGAATTTGCATGAAATGAAAAGCTAAGCGAGAAAAAGCTAAAATAAAGAGCTAAACATCGCAGCAACATATATGTAAATATACATATACACTAGTCGGCATATTTATTTTGACAACATTTACAGTTTAATCTACTTATAATTTGAACCTACTTCATGTAAATTTTGGCATCAATGGAAGGATCATTTCAATTCCGTTTGAATGATACAAAACTTTCCTTAACCCATTAAGTACCCATCGAAAATTTTGAATTCTTTTAAAGGTCTATTTTGCAAATTTTCCTCGATTTTTTTAAAAAAAATGTTTTGATGCAAAAAAATTCCTCAAACAAGTTTAAAAGTAACTGCAAAAAAAAAAATTTCAAAAATCTCTTCGCTAGTATTTCTTAAAATTTTTTTTAAACTGGAAAAAATGTCTATTTTTACCCCTTTTACTACTTTTCACGTAAAAAGTGGCTTTTTAAGTAGCAATTTTTAAAAAATCATAAAAAAAATACTATCGAAGAGATTTTTGAATTTTTTTTCCAATGGGTTAAGGAAATTTTTGCATCATTAAACGGCATGTAAAGCGATCTTTCCAAATAAAAATAAAATTTTTAAATAAAATCTTCTTATTTTTTTTTTGATCAAGAGCTATATGGTCATAATGTGACTTTCTCGCTGGCTACATTAAGTAAAAATACATAAATTGTTACAAAGAAAATAAAAAGTTGAGACACAGTTCCATCGCTAAAACACATGCACACATGCTGAGAGTGTAGTGTTGTCGTTGTTGTTGTTGTTGTTGTTGCGTCCATTTTGTCGCCATTTGTTGCTGCTGCTGCTGCTGTCAACACATGTATGCAGCCTATGCAAAAAGGGCGTTGCAAGCGTGTCGTTGCCCCCCCCCCCCTCTCTCCCACACACTTGCCCCTGCCCCTTACATCTCTCCCCACTCCTCTCCTCTCCCCTTACCTTCCCCTTCTCTTCCCCTTCTCATTTGTCCTTGTGGCCGCGTCGTTATTGTCGCTGCTTTGCGAGTTAATTTGCGGCATATGAACTGTGCGCTTCAAATGAATTGAATGGAGGTGTGAAGTGTGTGTAGTGTGTGTGTGTGTGTGTGTGTGTGTGTGTGTGGTGTGTGTGTGTGTGTGTGTGTTTGGGGAGTGAATCAGCTGCCAGGCAAAAACAGGCTGGGCGTCAACTGTTGCCGTTGCTGCTGCCAATGTTGCTGCTGTTGCTGCTGCTGTTGCTGTTGTTGCTGTCTGCAATGTTGCCGCCAACAGGTGTAAATGTGAATTAATTAACCGCAAACACTATAAACAACGCCTCAGCTCAGTACACAGTGTGTGTGTGTGTTGTTGTTGCTGTTGTTGCTGCTGTTGTTGCTGCTGTTGTTGCTGCTGTTGCTGCTGTGTTTACAAATTGGCCTGACGTTTTGCTAAATTGAAATGAAATTCATTACGCCTTTTGTAGGCAACGCGGCGTCCGCTAGACAAATTTACAAATTTGCTAGCAAGAAAAAGGAAGAGAAGAAGAAGAAGCAGCAACAGCAGCAGCAACATCAACAACAGCAACAATATGTCTCAAAAACTTGAACGTTTACAAAGAGCAACAAAAAGAAATCAAGTGGATATTATGATGGCATCAGGTTTGAGGCTCATAACTTAACGTTTAAGGCGGCGTGTGTTGAGGGGGGCGTGGCACAGGTTGTTGTTGTTGCTGTTGTTGTTGTTGTTGCTGTTGTGGCTGTTGTTGGCTCGCCTCGATTTCAAGTCAATTCAAATCAAATCATTTGGAAGCAAATCATTTGATATGTTGCGGCAATTGACAAACTCAGAAAACGACATTTGGCTGGTTCAGGGGTGCTTCAGGGGGTGCTTCAGGGGGTGCTTCAGAGGGGATAAGGGGTGGCTGGAGGGGTGGTTTGGTGGTGCACACATTTACAATTGCTCAATTCAATTTCCGTTTGAGTGCGTCGGAGCCAGAAGTCGAACTGGAAGTCGAACTGAAGTCGAAGTCATCGTCCTCGTCTTTTGGTTCAATGGCAACTTGATCTCTGGTTGATGATGACGGCGCCAAACTGTCGCTCAGCCGGCAAAATGGCAAACGGTAAAACGGTAAATGGCAACAACAAACGCCAATTGGCAACACACACACACAGGTAAATAGCGTACACTCCGAGAAAAACAAATCAAGATTTGCCGTACTTAAATTGGAAATATTCAAAAACAAACGAATTCTAAAGAACCAAAATTCTAATTTAATTTAAAAACTGAGATTTTTTTGGGTTGCTTTAAGTACGTTTTGAAATTAATTTAAGTCCGTATAAAATGGAATTAAACTAGTTTTAGTACACGAGAATCTTGAAATAATTCCAAAGTATACTTGTTGGTAGCATAAAAACCTTCTCATATTTAAATTCGCTTCAATCTTAATATATACTCATTCAAAAACTGAAACAAGTTGGGAATTATAAGGCGAGTGCATGAAAAATATAACTTAAAATTTAAAGATGATGTCACCTTTTTGGCGGCTAGAACCAGTTGAGAATTCTAAGGCGCATGCATGAAAAATAAAACTTAGGCACATCGTTTCCTTCTTTAAAAAAATTAAAAATTGTAAACCTTAGAAAATTTTTGGTATTTAAAACGTATTTTTTTCTACTTTTTTTTTTTTTAAATATAAAAATTTTTTTTTTAGTAAGATTTTCAAAATTTGTTTATTCATTCAATTAAAAATACTTCTTAGACGGACATTGCCAAAGATAAATGTATTTGTGTGTGGAATTAACAATTTAATCTGAGCTATGCTTTGAAGATATTGCTAGAAAATTAAAAAGTAAATTTAAATTAAACTTTTGAAATAATTCAAATAGATTTTAATGCAACAATCTTAAAACATTTAAGAACAAAACTGTATAAATTCAAGTACGGACATACTTAATTTTGTGCTGCTTAAATTGTTCCGAGTGTCGTGAAATTGTCGCACTTTAGCCTCGACTGTGACTGTGACTTTGACTCTGACTTTGCACAGGTGAGTGGCTTTAATGTGCTCTCGTTACACCGCGGCGGATGTGGATTATCCCATTCCCATCCTCATCCCTCTTACCCTTCTCTGGACTGAAACTGTGACTGAGGCCTAGACAAAATATCCATCCAGAATTCCTTTCTCTCCCCCGTTTCCTCCGCGCACTTGATTTGCTACTTATTGAAATCAAATAGGCATTGAAATTGCCTCGCCTATACACTATTCCAGCCAGAGTTGCCCTCTTATCTAAATACCCAACAGAAATCCAAACGATATTAAAAATATCAGGGACCGCAAATAAGAGTTATGAGAAATTGCATAAACTTTTAATTTCAAGTTATAGGATAAAAGTTTTTTTAAATTTTGATTATAAAAATTAGAATTAAAAGTTAATTTTTTATAATAAAAATTGATGAATAATTCTTATTTTCAACTTTTATAATAATAATCGAAAAATAACTTTTATTTTCAATAAAAATAAAATAAAAGTTATTTTTCAATTTTTTATAATAAAAATTTTTATAATTAAAATTTAAAAATAACTTTTATTTTCCATTACTATAATAACAATTGATAATAAGAGTTAAATTATAATTTTTTAATATAAATTCAAATTTAATTATTATTTTTTAATTTTTTATTTGTATCGAAAAATACGAGATTTCATTTAATTTTTTTGATAAAAATCAACAAATTACTTTTATTTAATAATTTATATTTTCAAAATTATAACTGTTACGATCCCTGAAAAATATTAAGTATTAAGTAAAAAACACCAGATTTAAGAAATAAAATAAATAAAATTAAAGGGTAAGACTTGCAATTGTATTAAAACGTATGTCTTAAATATTATTTTTTTTTTTTTTTCATTTTTAATTAGTCCATAGAGACGGGCCAAATTAACTGTCTTCTAAATGTATTTAAGTACACTGACTCTCAGCTTATTAAATGCAACACATTTTTTATCTTAATGAAGAGTCGATATAAGATAAAAAGTTAAAGATTTGCTTATTAATGTTTAAGCTGAAGCAAAATACATTTTATTTTTATATGTATTATATCTGAATTCAGCAACACTCTTAAAGTTGTCGCTGTCATTAATTTGACAGTCCATTAAATTTGTAAGCTACAAAAAGAAATTCAGAAATTTTAGAGTATTTCTACCCACCAAGATTTCTTTATCTGTCTGTCTTGTAGAGTATTCGATATTTGTTTACAAGGACTTTCAATGTTTGCTTTTAGCTATTAAACTGTTTTATTGTCGTTCTGTTATTTTTTGTTGTATTGTATTTTATTATTGGATAACATTGCCCGATTACGCGCACTTGAATCGACTTCGATTTATTGTTATTGAAGGTATAAGGAATACCTTTTTTCTAGCCATAATTACAAGTGCCTGGCATTTGTCTTAATAGAATTGAGCTTGGAGCACAGGTAAAATCACTAGAGAGTTGGAGAGGGAAGGAGAAGAGAGAAGGAGAAGTTGTTGCCCCCTTCAGGCGAAATTTCACTTAGTCAGGCAGCAATCAGTTGGCGAATTCACTTGGCCAGTTGCCAGTTTGGCAGTTGCCAATGCCAGGCCAGCAATGATTTGGATTTTGGCATTTGGATTTTGGACTTCAGATTTTCCCATCTTCCTTTGCTTTCATAATTTCTCCATCTTTTTTTGTTGTTGTTGTTGTGTGTTAGGCTTTCGCTTATTATTTAATTATTTGCTCATGGCAATTCCTGGCGGGTTCTATTTGGTTTAATTTCATTTCGTTGCTGCTGCCAACCGCAGGAGTTTCCCCTCTCTCCCCTTTGCCCTTCCTCTGTTCCGAGAGCAATCACATTTCAGTTCATCATTAGCGCAGACATTGACAGAGGCTCAACAAATGAGGGCAGGAGAGACAGAATGAGGAAGGATAAGGAGGTGGAACGTGTGGTTTGAGCCCTCGTCCTCAACCTCATCCTCATCATAGTTTCGCAATTATGAGAGTTGCCTGTAAATGAAAGCGGGGAACAGGGAATGAGGGGAATGCGATGTCTCTCTACCATCTCAATCAATCATAATTAGTGTGAATTGCAATTATTGTTGCATAGTTTTTGTTCTGCGTCTCTCGCCAAATTGCAACTGACATGCGGCCTAATAATGCTGCCAACTGCCAAATGGAATTCCTCTTGGCATTTCAATGCCCTGCCATTATTCCAATTGTTAACTGGGCATTAGTTTAAGCTGGGCACGTCTATAACTCTGTCAAGCATTTGCATAAGTCTCAAACAGTGTACGAAACTCAGCAAATCACGAGAAATCTTATCAAGTTCAATTTCAAATATATTCAGTTTATATAGATATTTTTGATATTTTTAATTTTGTCCTTTTAGATTCCTAGAATTTCGGAATCTCTTGCTGAAATTAATCTCCTCCATATCTCTAAAAGTCAAGCTATGAATTTTTTCCTTTAATTTTGAATTTAATATAGTTTTATTTTTATACAATTCTATTAAATTTGTTATACAAATATTATGTTATATAGTGTTATTCTATCTCTTGATTAACCTAGAAAACTCTCCTCTCCCAAATTTTCTTAATTTTATCAAAAGTTCTAGATAATTTTTTATATTCCATAAATGTTCCGACAAATCAAGTTTACTATATCATCAGTTTTAAGTAATAACAGCCCTTATTTTTTTTCATTAGCTCAAAAGTCAATTTTGCATAATTTATTTCAATTTCTATGAAGGCTACTTTTCAGAGCAATTAAAATCAGATACAATCATGATTTATTTATTTATTTATCATTGTATAATTCTTACAAAATCCTTGCACTTCACATCTACATCAATTTTGGAACTCAATTCCTTGAGAGATTCGAGAAAATATAACTCAAAACTTGCTTGCAGTATTCTATTGCATCTAAAAAGAATTGTAATTTTAAATTTAATTCTCTTGTAAATGTCTAAATTCCATTTTCAAAAAAAAGGCAAGTATCTGTTTATTTAAAGGGACTTTCGGGCAGTGTAAAGCGCAGCTGGTAAGCTGGTATCAGGTCAGGAGGGGCTAAGAACCGAACTGATACTGATAATACTTGGTATGCAAATTTGATTTGTTGCCCCGTTTGTACGTGAGAGTGTCCATTGCCCCCGAGGACCGTAGACCATAAGAAAAGGGCTCAAAGAACGAAGGACTAAGGACAGTGGGTGGCTTGTGCACTTTGTAACTGGTTGTGTAAACACTCCAAAGAAAGCAGAAGAAGCTCAGCAGCTCAAACTCAAGACCCAAAAAAAAAAAAAAAAAAAAATAGGAAAATAAAAATACAAAAGGGCAGCGACGAAAGGGTCAGGACTGTCAGTCAGTCAGTTAAGGACAAGGGGAGGGACAGGGACTAGAAGAGAGGAGTAAGGGCAACTGGAAGTAGCATCACATGACATGAAGCGGCGTCGTCCGTCCGTCCGTCCGTCCGTCTGCCTTGGCATTCAACTTGTCGCGGTAATTGCGTAGCATTTCCATAGATTAAGGGATTTACTCAACTGCTTTCACTTTCACTTGGACGTCACCGATACCAGAACAGAACAGAACAGAACTGAACCCAAAGACAAAGGCCGACAAAGAGACACCAAAAGGGGGAAACACTGAAACTGGTAACGGACACTAAGAAAAAACTGAAACTGAAACCAGAGCAAAGAAATTTTTGGCACGCACCAAAAAAAAAAAAAATAGAAAAAAAAGAAAGGAAAGGAAAAAATGCTTCAAGTGTAGTAAAACGCTTGTGTTAAATACTTTTATTGAGATGGTAAGCCTTTTTATTAGCTCAGACCTAAATAAACAAGCTGGGTCGGACATGGAGCCAAATTCCCCCCATTCCCTTTCTGCTCCTTCTGCTTCTCCTTGCCACCTTTTCATAAATTTTTGGGGGGGTGTAAGCGTATTTTTAGACGGGGCTGGGACTTTTTATCTGTCTAAAGGGACCAAGGAATAAAGGGAAAGGGGTTCGCAGTCGTCGTTTAACATACTTTAAACATGTTTTGCCAGCCTGAAATAAACATTTAAGCACAGCAAAAACAAACGAAATAAAACCCAACAAAAAAAAAAGGCCAAGCAAATGCGATAAATTCGCTGAAATTAAGCGACAAACAAAAAAATACGAGCAAATTAAATAGCTGCTTGAAATGAACTCATAAAGATGAGATTGACACGAAGTTGGCCTAGAGTGCGATTCCAAAGCGATTAACAGGTAAGACCTGGACCTATAAAAGACAAACTAATTGAATCTAAAGCTTACGAAAACGATTGGGGATTCTTAGCTTCGATTAGACTTCATTAAAAAGGACTTTATTTCAAGGAATTTTTGAATATTTTCTTAATTTGTATTTGGAAATGTTTTGGAATGTATTTATAAAACAAGTGGAAAAAGAAAACATCTTTAAAGCGCTGTAGTCGAGTTCCCGACTATAGGATACACGTTACTTATTAAAATAGAAGAAACATATTTTTTGTTGCATAATTTTAGGCACGAACATTGCTTTAAAACTTAAATCAGCCATTACGACTATTCTATTTATTTGATCTTGTTGCGATTAAGTGGGATGAGAGCTTATAAAAGTAGTCAACGTTAATAAGCATAAAATCTCAAAAACAGTGTGTGCAATTTATATGATCAGCGTTCATAGTTTCAAGATGCATCTAAAAAAGAAAAGAAAATAGCTTTTTGATATCTCCTCATAAGTAAGGCCCGTTTTTTCATTGTCTAAATAAGATGTTTGATAAGTATTGAAAATATATTTTGACGTAAAATGTATAGAAATTACTGACACATTTTTAATTATCAGGCCTGTTCCGGTTTTCACTTTTCATTTTATAGCATTTAGTGAAAAGCATTTATTCGCTTTGCACTTAACCTAAGAATTAAAAAATGATCGTTTTTCACTTTAGCCGACTTAAACTTATCGACTTAAAGTGATATCAATCCGCAGAATTTCACCGAAATGATATTAGAGCAGGTTAAAGAAATTCACTTCCGCAAAATCTTACCGAAAGTGAAAACCGGAACAGGCCTGTATATCTTGGATATAGTTTATATCAGGGATTAAAACCGAAACGAATATCGGTTTCAGTTACGGTTTCGGTTATGTTCGGATTTAGGTTTTCGGTTATAGGTTATGCAAAATCTTTGAATAAAGGTTTCGTAACGGTGAACCGGCTTTCGTATGTTTCGGTTTTGAAATACCGGTATGGTTTCGGTTCACACAAAAAAAAAAATTCTTTGTAAAAATATATTTACATATAAATCAAAATTAAGAATAAAAAAAAACAAAAATAAAATCAAAAATAAAATACAAAACTAATAACAAAATATTAGAGATCGCAAACTAGACTTATGAGTCGGAATAAATAAAAACAGTTCAAAGTTTTTCGTTTTAAATTATTTTTAACTTGTTTTTTTAAATTTGTATAACAAAAATTAATAATAAAACATGCTTTTAAATTGTATTTCAAAGTTAAACCATAACTCTATTTGCAATTTTTAAAATATCAATTAAAAATACAATTTTTTTCAATTTTTATTATAAAAATTGTAATTAAAAATGTATTTTAAGATGTATGAAAAACCGAAATTAACCCTTTTAAATGAAACGGTTACTAAACGGTTATTTCGGTTTACAGAGTTTCGGCTTAAAGGTTTGGTCAGATGAAAATTTTTTTTTTCGGTTACGGTTTCGGTTACGGTTTCAAATTTCAATCGGTTTTTACCGGTTAAAGGTTACGGTTTCGGTTAGGGTTTTAATCCCTGGTTTATATATACATTGAAAAAACGGCCCTAAGTGTGATAATTATTCCATAGAAATACGTGCCTTTATTAAAATTATGTGATTGATTTAAGGGGCTTGAACGTCTCTATGATCTAATTAAATTTACTCGACTACTTTTAAGATAAGTTGCAATTTCTGTTTATGATTTGTATACCTATAAAAACAATTCCAAGGTTAAACTTTTACTTAAATCCAGATGCTGAGAGGATATAGATTATCAATGGTGTAAAGTATGAAAAGGAAACCTGTTTCAACATTTTACTGCTTTACAAAACCTCGCTTGAAGTTTGTTTTAAAGTCTTCTTGCAAAGTCTTAAGAGAAAACAAAAGTTTTAGCCTGAAACTGAGCGCTGAAAATCAATATTCTTAAGCATTTTGTTGGGTAACTAAAACATTGAGTTGTTCAACAATAACAAAAGCACTAATAAAATTCGTATTACAGGGTATACGCGTATGCTGCTACAATAATAAAATTCTAATTACAGGGTATACTTACTCGTATGCTAATCAAGTGAAAGCATTTTTCAATTTAAGCTGTGATTTAAATATTTCAATTGGCGGCATCTCCATCTCCATTTATAGCTGCCTCTTATTCCCCCACTCTTATTTCCCTCTCCCTCCCCCTTCTTACTCTCTCTTTCTCTCCCTCTCCCTCATTTCGCCATCTCGTTATTCATTTGTGGCGTCTGTCGATCGGTTTATGTTTATGGAGTGCGAGAAGCGAGAGCTTTTAAGTCTTAAGATTTTGGAAGCCACTGTAAAGGCGGCAACATCAACGACAACAACAACAACAACAGCGACAACAACAACAGCACGCACGCATTTAAATCAAATTTGTGTGTGTGTGTGTGTGTGTGTGGGAGGGAGAGAGAAAGTCATAAAGTGTTGTTTAATGGCATTTTTCATCCATTACTTACCGTTATTATGCTAATGAGGTCGTTACGCGTATTTGTGTGTATATTTTATTTATATTGGATTGTGCGTGAGTCGAGCACACATGACGGCACACACACACACACCCACACACACAACATTAGCGTGCAAAAAAGACAGTGAGCAAGCCAGACAGAGATAGCTATATATATATATATATATAGAGACATCATCAGCGGCAACAATAAATCTGCATACATTTTGTTAGCGCACAAACAGCAATAACAACAATGTCACAAATTTTGTGTCTCTCTGTCTCCCTTTCTCTCTCTTTCTCTCCCTCTGTCGCTGCTTGTCCAACAGTTGTTTTTGTTCTTTGTTTGTGGCTAATTGAGAGACTTGCTGTCATTTGTTAAATTTTCTATAGCATGCTTTCAGGCGGGGCGCTTTAAATGGACCCGCGCTGCCAATTGACATGCAAACACTTGATTGCTAGCATTTGGCAATGCAACAATAAATCTGCATACATTTTATTAGCGCACTAGCAACAATGTGTGATTCTGTGTGTATATGTGTGCGTGTGTGTGTGTGTGTGCATGTGGATGTATGTATGTCTTTCTCTTCCCTTTTCTTTGTCTGCCCAACAGTAGTTTTTGTTTGATTGAGAGACTTGCTGTCATTTGTTAAATTTTCTACAGCATAATTTCAGGCGCTGCTCTTTAAATAGACTCGCGCTGCCAGCTTTAATGAACACGCGTTGCCAATTGGCACGCATATATTTGATTGTTCGCATTGCCAATGCTCGTTATTGTTCTTGTTGTTATTGTTGTTGTTGTTGTTCTTGTTTACCGTATGAAGTTGATATGAACCCAGCGGCAAAAGCATAGAGTCCCGTTATGAAGCAGCAACAACAACAGGAACAAGAAGCAGAGCAACAACGGTAAATGCGAAATGCAAACACAGCGCTAACTTTGTATGTGTGTGTGTGTGTGTGTGTGTGGAGCAGCAACTGCTTGAGGAGCTAAGTGAGTAGTAGAATGAGGAGCAGATTGTGGAGCAGAGTGAGGAGCAGAGTAAAGAGCAGTGGCGTTGGGTAGAGGGGGCAGGCGAGGGGACAGCGGTTACTAGTCGGCGACAAGAACCGCATTGGCAACTGGCAACTGGGATGGGGCAGCGTCGCAAACTTTTGCTTCTGAATACGTAAAATGTTTTGGTAAATGTGTCCCAAATGTCGTTGACGAACGCAGTGCGAAAGGAGGCGAGTGGGGGAGGGGCAGGGGGAGCAAGGCGGCACCGCAAACGATTTGCACGCAGCGGCGTAGTGGCAAGGGAGGGGGGGCACAAGAGGGGGTGGGTAGGTAGGTAGGTAGAAAGATGGTACGATTCTTGCGACATTTCATTCGATTCGTGGCTAAATAACTTGGTTTTCCAAAACGCCAAAGGGCCGCCAAAAATTTAGCTGGAGAGGGTAAGAAGAAGGAAGGGGAGGGGTGGGCAGTTAAGGACTAGACTAGAGACGGAAGGAGAAGAAAGAGAAGGTAACTGGAACAGGAACAGGAACAGAGACTGGGCATTGAGCTGTGTTGTTTAGTCTGTAGACAGAACGCGGTCTGTGGTCGCTGGTCGATGCGGTTGTACTTGCCCCCCCTCTTTTCCCCCCTCTTCACCCTGCCTGCTTGTTGTTGTCTATTGCAGCTGTTGGAATTGTTGCGCCTTATTTGAGAGGGGGGAGGGGATTGGGTCTCTTCATTCTATCGCGGGGCACTTCTTAAGCGCTTTCTTGTCCTGCGGTGCTCGTTTGTTTGTCGTGCACATAAATCCTAGCGCTAGTTGTCCCAAAGGCACTGCCACTGGCAGCCCACGGTGACAGTTGTTTACCCCACACCCAACCCAACCACCCACCACACCACAGAACACCATCTTGGTTGGGACTCTGCCCAACCACCTGCCCAGTCAGTGTCACAGTTCAGTGGTTGCTGTTGCCGTTGCAAAAACCGCATACTTAATTATGAAGTCGCCGACGCTTCAGCTGCTCTCCAGCTTCCTACCTCCTGCCTACCCCCCTACCTACCTACCCCCCTGCCTACCTGCCTAACGCTTGTCCACCTGGTGCAGAAACCTGGACAGAAACAGGCCGAAACAGCTGCGCCTGGAGCCGTCTTAAAGCTACTTTCAATATCTTAAGAACTAAACAAGTGTAAACTGAATTCAAATTCCATATTTCTGTTATACCCTGCAAGTGAATAGACGTTCTAGAGGGGTATGCAACTTACTACTTCAATTCATGCTTCGTAATAAGAAATATGCAGTTTTAACTTTTTCAAAACAATTACCAGAGTCAAAAAACTTGTGCCGAACACTTCTGTAATATGTTTATAGGGTATCTTGCATGCCAGTTGTAATTTGTTTGTTTGAAGCCTGTTGCTGGAACTGGTCCGAGTGCGATGCGATTCAAATACAGCTTCCTGAATGCTATGCGAAATGGCGTCAGCTGCTTATGTTGAGAATTTTCTTAATCTGACGTTCTAATGAATGTCATAAATTTATTGTACACCCTCAAGGGCGTTTTTGCTATTTTTGGGAAGCGTTTCTCGATTGGCTTCGTTTTAGGGCTAACACAGCACAGTCGTGATTTCCAATTGTACAGCAGAAAGAAAACTGTGCTGCTGTCTAGCCGGTCCTTGCTTCCACCCCATTCCCACTTATTTTTGATTGTCAGCCCTCAAGTGAAGTGGTCAAGTGAAAAGTTGAGTTCTGTTCTGTTCAGTTCTGTTCTGAGTTTTAGCACTTGTCCCAAAAAGTCCGGTAGTGCTCACGATTGTTTTGCTGCCGCTTCACAGCTCTGACATCATCATTTTAATCATCGCTAGACGGATCTGCACCCACACAACCACCACCACCCCAATTCATGGGTAGGTCCTTCTTTTGCTCCTTCCATTTGCCAGCTTCAATCCACTGTCCGTTTTGTCCACTCATGTGTGCGTGCTGGTGCTGTCAATTCTTTTGCTGTTACTTTGCCGATAAGCCAAGAGACCCCCAATCTTCGACTGGACACAGAGACAGAGACACAGGGAGAGAGAGGGAGTCTGTGGAGAGTCCTTCGAGTCCTTTTGGACACATTCGACATGCGACATGCACGCTACAAGATAATCACATTAAAAATAGTCCCCCGCAAACAGTTGACCACCCACATCAATATCAATCCAGCGACTGACCCGATAACATTCAGCTTACAACCACCCAAGTGTACCACCCAGAACCGTTCCGACCATCCCAAGCGACCGTCCGACTGTCCATTGTCTAACTATGCTTATCTATATAAATGTAATATGTATTGGCAAATTGCAAGATTTGCTTCATAATATTTGTGTGCCTTTATTTTGGAGTTATCACTCCCTCTCACAACCGCCCAAGTACCGCCCACCCTCCATTGTGGTGCCTTTTGTGCTCATTATTTCATTTAGGGCTTTTATTGTTTTTCGCATGCCATTAGTCAGTTTTGATTTACATGGGGCCGCCGCAGTGGTGCGGGCGGTGGTACGGACGGTGGTGCGGTGCGGTACTACCGTGGCTCGGTGTAACAATAAAAATAATAAAAACAACTGTCGCTTAACTTAATAAGAAAGAAAAACAACAAAAAAAAAACGAAAAGCACAACAGAATTGAAGACAAAAACAATTTGGAAATGAAATGAACAAGTGTCCTGTGCCCCTCGCACCACCGCACACCACCGCGCACCGCCGTACGTAGCAACAACAGCTCAAAAGTGAAAAGAAAATCATTCAAAATGACTGTAAAAACAATGAAATTAGGCCGAAGTCTGAGAAATCTAATTATTCATCCCCTTGTACCGAATTTCGTTCAAATTGGAATTGGACTAGCCTAGCACCACCCCCCAACCCCCACACTCAAAAACCACCCAAAAGCCACCCAAAGTCACAATCCTAACTCAACAGAAATTGAACTAAAGTCTCATTTCAGCCTGCTGTCAGGCATTACAAATTTCTTGTTGATTTTTCTAGAATTCGTCTTGTTTTTTTTTTTGTTTTTTTTTTTCTTTGGGTGGTGCAACTGCCAACGGTGAGTGTGGGTCAACTTGTTTACTTGGCAATTGCTGCAGCCGGGCAGCCCCAATTGCCATGCCGTGCCGTTAGCCACTGAGCGACGCATTCCGAAAGCGTCGCATTAAGTAGACAAGTGTGGCAAGTGGCAAGTAGCGGGTGGCAAGTGGCAAGTGAGGCGCGTAGCACAGTGCAAGTTGCGAATTTTTTCGGACTTTGCTACGAAGAACGAAGCAGCCCCGACGACGACGAGGACGAGGACGACGCCCCACGACGAAGCACGACAGGAGACAGGAAACTGGAGTCGGGAGACTGGCGACTGACGACTGACGACTGGCGACTGGAGAGAGGAGACACACTGACTGAGACTGACGCATGCGTCGTGCGGCCAGCTAAGGAAGGACTTCCCACTTTTGCTGTGTGGTGCCGCCTCAAACGGTTTTCCATTGGGAGGCGTGTGGCACCAACGCTTGCGCCTCTCCAAGCGCCACATTCATTTGCCACACGCCACGCCACAGCACAACATTGCTCTCACTCTCTCGCTCTCTCTGTCTCTTTCTGTCTCTCTTGCACTTTCCCTCTCTGGCGTGGCGTCGTCTCTCTGCATGTCGTTGGCTCCCTCGCGCTGGCACATAGGCAGCAGCAGCTGGTATATAACTATATTTATATACATATGTGCTATTGCTCCCTGTCCCCGCCCGTCCCACTGTCCCTTCTCCTATCAACCCCCTACCCCCTCCCTGCCTAGCTACCTTCTCTTCCATTTCAGGGTGGAGCATATTACATAAAATACCTTTTTGCAATCCATCAAAGACAGCTACGTATCCACTGACCCCGCTCCTGAACTCACTACCTCCCTACCTAACTACCCCCTATCTACCACCCTACCTACCTCCCTGCCTACCACCCTATTTACCTCCCTCCTCGCTTCCACTGACCCCGCTCCTGAACTCACTACCTCCCTACCTAACTACCCCCTATCTACCACCCTACCTACCTCCCTGCCTACCACCCTATTTACCTCCCTCCTCGCTTCCACTGACCCCGCTCCTGAACTCACTACCTCCCTACCTAACTACCCCCTATCTACCACCCTGCCTACCTCCCTGCCTACCACCCTATTTACGCCCTCCTCGCTTCCCATTGCACAAATTTCCTACTCACTTCCTTCCCACTCGCCTCCTTGCCAGTTCCATTGATATTGGCGCTCGCGTTTTCAATACCAATTAATTAATCTGTAATTTGGCAACAAAATCAGCTGGCAAACTTTTCTTCTTTTTTTTCATTTTCAATTCTTGGCTTAAAGCTGAACTTAAAGTGTCTGCTTGACCAGACGTGGAAGTGCGCCAACAGCCAAAACACAAAATTTTCCGATGAAAACAATTTTCAATTATGGCCTCAAGTTTTCAACCGGCGAAAGTTTTTGCCGAAAAACTTTTGGCGCGCGCGACTTTAACTTTAATTTCTCGCCAAAAGCTTTCACTCTGTTCTTGTTCTTGTAGTTGTTTTTAGAGAGAGAGACGGGACGGAATGGGGGGAAAAGTAGAAAACTCTTTAAGTTGTTGCCGAGTTCATTGTCGTAGGGCAGGTGCAACGGCCTAAACACAAAACTCAACTCAAAAACAACTGAACTCGACGCTCGATTGTCGATGGTCGATGGTCGACTGCCAAATGTGCAGGTAGCGTAACTAAATGTTAATTTTAAAGGGGTCTTTTTACTGGGGTGAATGGGGTAAAAGAGTCGTCGAAGGAGCTAGGGGCTAGGGGGTTTGGTGGGCCAAGGGGTCGTCGGGTTATTGGGCGCCATAAATTCAATCTATATCGAATTAATCGATTATATATACTCGCATGTAACTCTGTCGGCATTGCGTTTCCGTTTCCGCAACAGGAAACCAATTCAACACACACACACACACACGCACACACACACACCAAGAGCAAAAAAAAAAAAAGGGTTAAAGATTTATTAATAACTTGCACACTAGCAGCAAGGGAAAATAGTACAGAAAAAGGCAGTCAGAGGTAAGGGGTTGGGGTTAGTTTTCTTTGGAGCGACGATCAACAAACCGTTGACGGTTACCCTACCCTACCCTACCCACCCATACCCTACCCTACCTTACCCAACCCCTGCTCCGTTGTCTTCCATAAACTGGGCGCTGCTGGTAACGAGCGGAACAAACGGTCTTCGTAATCGTTAAGGGAAAGAGTCAAGACAAGTAGAAGGAGCAAAGACAAAAAAAGTACAAAAAGGGGGCATAAAACGGCAGTACGGGGCTTTAGCGGGTTAAAGGGGGGCAAGGGTTAAAGGGGCAAGCTTCGCGTTTCGGCGTGGATCACTGATTTTTATAACGTGACAACACGCAAAGTCACAATAGACATTTAGAGCCGTTGCAGCGAATTCGCTTCGATGCCGTCGAATTGATTAGGTCGACAGGCAACCGTCAAGTCAAGTCAAGTCAACATAACCCTTCCTGGCTGTAGCTAGCGAAATGCCCCACTCCCGCAGAAAACAAAAGCTGAAAAAAATGAGGAAAATCCCCTGCATGTCAACGACTAACACAGAAATCAATGTATTTCATTAATGGCAAATGTGTGCCGGCTCTAATAGGCTATTGCCCATTGTTATTATTAATATTGGCATGCAACAAGGTCGTCGCATTGCTCAGCACCCGGCGAAAGGCCCCAACCCCATTCCCAATCCCCTTTCCAATTCCCAGTCCTATTCCCGCCTTTCTTAACTCAAAAATGTCAACGTCTAGAAGGCAAACAGTCAACCGTTTAGTTTTCTAGTCACGCTAATGTCCTGTGCGCTTTCGTCACTAGCGACAACTTTTAATATAATGGTTATAAAATATTATATAAAATATATCTTTACCAATTTTACATCTTTACCAATTCAAGCCACAATTTAATTCATTCGTACGGATTCAGCAACGGATTTAATTTGGAGTTAATTTCAAGTTATTGGATTGCTGAACATATTCAATTCTAATATTTATAAATATTTTTATTGATTTATTTAATTTGTCGATTTACAAACTAACTAAACGCTGTTGACAACTTGTAAATGTTTATGAGAAAAAATTTTATTTAAAAAATACTTTTTTATTTATTTAAGCAACAATTAAGTTTATTTGGCCAGAGCTCAACAAAAGTGAATCCATATTTCAACTACGAAATTGAAGTTCATTTGAATTTGTTGAGTTGCTAAACATTTTGAACTCTTATATTAATAATTATAAATATTCCATTTCCAAGTGACACAAATTTTATTTTGCATTTCTTTTAACATTTTATGTTTTTAGGCTGATTTCTTTATTGCTTTTTAGCTTTTCACGATGATATTTTTAAAACTGTTGTATTTATTTATATATTTTGTATTACTTTTTATTACTTATATTATACATAAATTACGTTTTTACTTCCCAGCGCGCATCAGCGCAACAAGAATTTTCTTAAATTAATGCAATAATCACATTTAATTTTAAGCATATGAAAGCAATAAAATATTTATTAAATTGTATTATTTAATTTAATGTTTCTTAATGTCCCGATTTATTAAATGACTTTAATTTTTTATATTAATCTTCCCACCTTAATTGGATCACAATTAGCTGGTTTCCCACATTTACTCCAATATCACCTCTTAAACCTTCCCTCATTTTGTTATTTTACTGTCATAAATAATTTTTCCTTTTTTAGTTCAATTTCTAATTAGTTTAAGTTGCTGGACACTTTTAATTTGTATATTAATTAATTAATTATGTTAGCAATATGTATGTTGAGCATCATTCAAGGAGCGTCAACAAGTTAAAATAGATTCCAAAAATTCTTAGACTTCTTTTAACTTAAGATGTTGCCAACTACAGATATTATTCAAGACTCTTATAGTATAGTTTTCTTATATGCTGGGACTGAAAGTGCCTGCTGGGAATCAACATTCGATTAATATTCACTGTTATGGTTAAAGCCAAATTCAAATACAAATTCAAATTCAAATTCAATGAATCCATTTGCTTCGACTTCGACAGAACAGAACAGAGCACAAAAGAAGCTACTACAAATTGTTTGTTTGGCATGTGAGCGAATTCCGCTTTTGACCAGGCTCGAAAGGTTCAATGGAGCGTGGAGAATGGCGAATGGCGGAGTGGGAGAAGCGGACTTTCAATTTCCAAGGGAAGGAGGTTGGGCAGGAGGAGTGTCCTGTCCAGAGTCGGTGCACAGCGGGGAAGAGCCCAAAGGCGCTGAATGTGCGCACTTAACAAACTCGTAAATAACCAGAACAATGCGAGTGGCCAGCGAAAGTGCGCAGCGGGGTCAACGGGGGTCAAGGGGAGGGAGGAAAGGTTGGGGAAAGCGAGGGGAAAGTGGCAAGGAACCAGCGACGGATGCTCTAAAAATTGAATAAAATGCAAATTTTATTTTATTCCCATTTCTTGTATGCTTTTTTTTGGCATTTTTTTGTCGTATTTTATTTTTATTTTTATTTTTTTTTTAGAAAAGCAAACAAAATAATTCAATGCGTGACAATTTGGCAAGTGTGTGTTGTTGTGTTGTGTGTTTTTTTTTCTGATATTCTATTTTTTTATTCTATTTTTATGGCCGGCTGACATTACGCCCGGAAATATTAACGCATGTACGACGTCTCCACTCTGAATGTGTGTGTGTGAATGTGTGTGTGTGAACATTTGAATGTTTGAATACAAATTCAGTTTGCCATTTTGACACACATGAATGACCAGCAAGTGGACGGGGCCCTTTAGGCCGGGCCAAGGCAACTTGGCCAACATGACGCCCGCTAACGCAAATTCCATTTTACAATCATCTTTTTTTCTGTTTTCTGTTTCTTTTTTTTTACATGCTCAGTATTCAAAGGGTGCAGATATGTTGTATTACTCAGTGGCAAAAGATGGCATTTCTGTTCTTATATATTTAGTACATGCAGCTCATACAGTTAGTCAAATAACTGTTTTGACACATTAAAAAATATCTTTTTTTGGTTTGTGAACTATTTTTTTATTTTATTTTATACTAGGGGGCTCCGCCTAGGCTGTAAAAGTCCCAAATATACAATCTGTGAGTTTGGTATCTTAAGAAACAAAAAAGTTTTTTAAACTTTGCAATTTTCTGATCTTTGACCCCGAATTTGATCTACTTACAGGTCGAATTTCGCAAAACGCCGTCTTATTTCATGATGAAACTATCTCATCTACGTTGTGTGAAAATTTAATCTTTCTACTCTTAACCGTTTGGCCTACACGTTGATTCTCAAACAGTGAGTCAGGACAAAGAGTTTTATGTATAAAGATACTATTCTTATAAGTATTATATTAGTTACTTAAGATTCTTATTTCTGATTTCATAAAAACAATTATTTGCATTTTTGTTTTACCAATATGATGAATGTTGCTATTATAGGTTTTATATGTTTGTATATTTGGGTCTTAAGAATATAATCTTTAAATTGCCATATGTATCTATACTCATCGACATCTAAAAAATTAATATAATACAATAACGAGTTACTTTTAAACATACATTTATTTTAAATAAATAAAAGCATAAAGCATTATTAATAATTTAAAATTGAAGTTACACAGACCATTTAAAATATTGACATTCTGTATATATTTGATCAACATCCCATATATACACAAAAATATATTGCATTTTTAAAACTCAGTGACGAATTTTTAAAACGTTATTTTTATTCCATCACCAGCTTGATGGTTTCTATAAATCAAGTCTGATTTTAATTTTAAATGCAAATCGGACCTTGAATTTCAGTATATATAATATAACCATGTTCTCTATAAAGCTTGAAATTTCTGCACAAATGCATAATAAACACAGAAGTTATTGAAATAAATAAGGTAAAATATTTTAAAATTTTTAAAGCAGAAGTAGCGACTTCTAGTGCTCATAATTTGCAATTCACGCTTCAATATGTTTATATGTAAATGTTTGTTAGCATACTTGAATATATTTTAAAGCAGGAGACAGAGTATCTCTCAGTCGAGCACACTCATTTAAACTGTTTTTTATTTAATTTTTATTTATATATATAATTTTTTTTTTGGCAAATGCTTTATGCGCGTATGAATAAAAATTCAGTGAACCTGTCCTGTTTTTGTCCTGCGAGACAAAGACCTCAGAGTCAGAATCAGACCCGGACTCGGACTCAGATTCGGACTCTAACTCCAACTCCAATTTCAACTCCAATTCCGACTCCAACTCCAACTCTGAGTCCAAGTCCAAGTCCGTGTCCTATGAAAATCAATCGCTTCGTTTTAGCGAACGCATTTATTTTCATTTCGCTGAGATTCGTTGAAGGGATGCGGGTTAAGCTTGCCCAGAGACCAGGAGAAAGGGCACAAGGAAAAGGCTGTGGAAAAGGGAAGGGGGAAAGGGAGCTATAACTGCGAATATGGTCACAGGGTTTTTGTATTCGCTACTTGATTTCAATATATTTATATATGTATTATTATTTGGATTGTGGCAGTCAAGTGCTCCCCCCTCACCCTTCTTACCCTCACCCTTAAACCTCCCCTGCCCCCATATTGAGGGTAACCCTGCGGGCGTGCGGACTTTGTACCTTTTCATATTTGGCAAATTTGAGCATATTTTATCACCATTACGTAGCGTCGTGACCCTCAGGCACACATATACACACACACACACACACACACACATGGCAGGCTGTGCCTTAGATGGGCTCCAGATATTGGCACCCAAGTAACCCGCATATGTATGTACACCGCAAAAAATAGCTTAGTTATAGCTTAAATTCATGTTTTCAGTTTCTTGATTTTAGCAACTTTATTTTAAGCATGTGTTTAGGATAATATTTAACAATAAACACAAAATGCGCATAGAATTAAAGGCACTTAGCTCAAAAATAGTCAAAAAAAAGCCAAAAATAATTAAATTTACGGAAAATGTCTTTAAATAGGTCCTTAATAAAATTTAATGATGTAAATTTAAATAATAACTTGCATTTTAACTTGAACTGATAAAATAGTTTAAGCAAAAGTCGTCAAAAAAATAAAGTTATCGATTTAAAATACTTGAAAATTGCTGCCGCGCAAAATCGAACTATCGTTTATCGATGTAATTGCACATCACTAATAGAAATGATTTAGGAAAATGAACTAAAAAATTGCACTTCAATCAAGTACCAAGTAAGAAACGCAGAGATTAACAAAATTTTGACACTGTTTGGAATTGTTTTTATACCAGATTTTGTCCAGTGTATGTGTGTACGTGTGTGTGAGCGGGAAGGCGGGGGACACTTGGGAACGAGGTCGTTGTTTTGTTTTGCATGGCAACCCTTTTTTACGTCAACGTCGTCATCACACAGATGGAGACGGAGATGGTGACGGTACTGCCGGTACTGACGGTACCGGCGACTGAGCAAGGAACCCGCATCCCAGTAACACACACGCACATACATACACACACTACACACACACACACACGACCAACAACAGCAGCCACATCCAATCAAGCAACGAACTTTCAACTCGGTACTGCCCCAAACCGTCCCCCTACTGCCGTCCGTCCGTCCGTCCAACCCGCTTGACTGCCACTTAGGCAAATAAATAATAACGGACGGCCAAAAAATTTGTTTAAACAAACTGGAAAATTTATGAATATGTTGAAGTTTTTGGCACACAGCTAAAAAAAAAAGAAGGTGAATCAAAAGACGCGTCAAATTGAAATTGAAATTGAATAACGACGAATATTGTATGCTCTGAAAAAAGTGAATTTTGAAAGTAAAAGCTTAAATATTTAGAAGAATGTGACCATGAAGAACGCCGACATCACTTGATCAGCGATAAAGATGAAAAATAAAGTGCATTAAGGATGATTTAATTAACAGTTTAGATTTGAATAAGACTCATGAGTAACTAATGTGACCATGGAGAAATTATAAATTGAATTAAAAAAAATTTAATTAAATAATTTATAATTTTAATATTTTATGGGATAAGCTATAAAATAAATTTTTAAAAATAATAAATAAATTTAATAATTATATGCTTAGAATTAGCAATTATTAATAAATATGTTATAATTTATTTTATAAAATAAATTATTTATTAGATTTTAAATATTTATTGAGATATTAATTTTAATTTTTAAAATTAATTAATAATGATAAAATTAGTATAACTTTATGGTAAAATAAAAACTGCAATTTCGTTTAATAAAAAACAGGGACCGTAACGATTATAATTTTTAAAATATAAATTATTAAATAATAGTTATTAATGAAAACTCTTATTTCTCGATCTAAACAAAAAAGTTAGAAAATAATAATTAAATATCAATTTTTATTTAAAAATTATAATTTAATTTTTATTTTAAATTTTTAGTTTAGCAATTGAAAATAAAAGTTATTTTTTATAATAAAAATGGAAAGTAAAAATTATTTTTCAATTTTTATAATAAAAGTGGAAAATAAGAATTATTCTTCAATTTTTTTTATAAAATAGTCACTATACCCACGGAAAGTTGTGCAGAAAGGTAAGGGCATTATTCGTATAGGTTGCTTAAGGACAGCCCAAAAGCAAAGGCATACAGCTCATTGATATTTATGGCGTTCCCCTGGACTGTGGTGTGTTCAACAGAAGAGAAGAGAAGAGTAAAGAGAAGAGTAGAGAATAGTAGCAGAATTACTGATTGAGCGGTACCCCTTTGAGCGGCACCCCTTTCGCTAACAGGTAACAAGTTTAGGTTTAGGTTTAGGTATTTTGCCTAACTTGATTGATTGAGTGTCGCAGACCAGCTGACAAAGTGGAACAGGGACGGTAACAACACACAGATTGTAGTCTCTTCCCTCTCCCCCTCCGGTCACATCTCTGCCCTGCCCCCAAGGAGCAAGCATGTCCAAGACAATCCGCCAGCTGCGACAGCGAATCAAACGAGCGCTTTGAGCCCACAAAAAAAAAGCATAATAATCATAAAAAATATGTAAAGTAAAAATAAAATAAAAGAAATGTTATTTCATAATGCAAATTGTGCAGCTTCAATCACTCCCCTTTGCACTCCCCTTTTCAGCCCTGTTTGCAGTGCTGGGTATTAATGTCGAATGTCAAGCGAATGAAGAGACGTCCAATTGTCGCAACAGGACACGAACAGGACGAACTTCTTTCCCCCTCCTCGCACACACAATATGGAAATGTTCTTGGCTGGGAATAAGAAAAATGCGGTATTTAATGTGAATTACACCACTGTGACCACAATGCGGCCTGGTTTGTGACTCTGACTCTGTCGCCTCGATCATCGCACAAATGTAAATTTTCAATTTAAATGCAAATATCAATTTGTCAATGCTCTCTCACACTCACTCACACTCTCAATCTGATTCTGACTTGTACTCGGACACCTAAAAAAATTGAAAATGAAAATGAAAATGTAAAAAAAAAACATAGCAAGGCAAATCCGAAGCTTGTCCATTTCCAAAAATCCTTGCATTTTAACTAGTCAGCCGTAGCCTTGGGCCAGTCTCAATCCCAAATCTTGCTTCGCTTTTCCACTTCTTCATTTCCCTTCTCATTTTCTTGCTCTTAGCCTGGTTAGCAGGGCAATCGCAGTCAGTCAGAGGCAGAGGCAGCTGCTTATTCCGATTCCCATGTGGCCATGACAGTCGTGGCATTTAGCCATCATCATAACGCCAACTCAAGAGCCAGCTCGTATTTTTTTTTATATTCTGTCTTCCTTTTCTTCCTTACACTTACACTCTCGAAATGTGACAACTTTAGCTATGTCTTACAACTAGACACAAATTCAAATTAAAAGCAGTTACCGTAACTTGTATAAGTTTTAAAACAAATCTTCAAATCTTTATTTTAAAGCAACGAAATAAAAATTATTCTTAATTTGTATTTAAAAAGTCAAAAATAATCGTTAAAATTCATTTTTTTAAAAGAGTTGATTTTTATTTCAAGAGTTACAAATAAAAGTTGTTCCGTAAATTTAAATTAAAAAGTGTTTCACTTCCTTGTGTTCAACTGATTGAAGAAAAAAATAATTTAATTTATTTTATATTTATTTTTGTGGATTTGAAATTTTTACTATCTCAGTTAAACATTAAACAAGTTCCAAAACCTATTCTACCTCTCAAGTAAATAATTTAATATTTGACAAGAGCGAAAAATATTTGAATTTAGATAAACAATAAAAGATTTAAGTGCGTGAAGTAACGAGAGAAACAGTGTTGAGTGAAAAAAGCGACAGTAACTTTAGCTACCAAGTTCCAAAAGCAGTTTAAAATAGGAGTTACTTGAGCAAATAGTCATAAGAGTGACAGCGAGAACTTAAAAGAACGAAAAACATTTACAGCGAGTAGTACTTTAGAGTGAAAAGCGACGAGAGCGAGAAGAAAAAACAAAGGAAAAGCGACAAGAGCGAGAAATGACGATAGGTAGAAGTAATGAGAGCATGATTAGAGAAATCAACGAGAACATGAAGCAACGGGAGCCAGAAATGTACGAGAGCCAAAAACAACGATAGCGAAAAGCAACGTAGAGCAAGAAGCAACGAGAGCAAGAAATAACGAAAACCAAAAACAACGAGAGCGAACAATGGCGAGAGCATAGAAGCAACGAAAAAAAGAAGAAACGAGTGCGAAAAATTATGAAAACGAAATTAAGGAGAGCGAAATCAACGAGAGCAAGAAGGAATGAAAGCATGAAATGACGAGAGCTGGAAATGACGAGAGCGAGAAATGACAAGAGCGAGAAATGACGAAAACAAGAAAAAACGATAGTGAGAAGCGACGAGAGCAAGAAGCAACGAGAGTCAGAAATGACGAGAGCCAAGAACAATGATAGCGAAAAACGACGAGACCGAAAAGCAACGAGAACAGGAAGTAACGAGAGCGAAAAATTATGAGAACGAAATAAGGGAGAGCGAAATCAACGAGAGCAAGAAGCAATAAGAGCATGAAATGACAAGAGCGAGAAATGACGAGATTTCCAAAGCGGTATTATTTTCTTATATTTAAACCATAAATAAAATGTATAAAAAAAACTCAGTAAATATATAATTTAATTTTATATGTGTTCCTTTATTAATAAAGCACATTTTTAATATTTCCGGCTAATCAACTTGCTGCTTTTCTGTCTCCCTGTGAAGAGAATTGGGCATTCGTTGTGCGCGAGATTCGCTCGTTTATCTTGTTTGTTGGCCGAACAAACGGCGCTGATTTTGTACGTTTTGCCCGTGTTGATGTTGTGCCTAATTAGGAATTCACATCATTTTTTATTTGGGTTAAAATTATTCAAAAGTGGCTAAGCATTTCCAGCAGCATTTCCCAGCTGCGTCTTCAAGTCTTCTTAATTTTTTTTTATAACATTTTTTTATATACAAAATTTCTTACATTTATTTTTTTCTTCATAATTTATTTTCTGTTTTTTCTTTTTGCTGGTTACGTGTTATAACTGAATCAGCGTGCGGTTGTTAGAGTTAACAGTGGCTGCTGGCAGTATGCGCACAGCAGCCTTGGCTTTTTTATTGACCAGGCCAACAGCTCGTTAAATGAACTGAAAGAAAGAGTCGAGAGAGAAGAAAGAGGCAAGAAAATAGGTGGAAAATTAAACATATTAAAAGTTTTTACACCTTTGATGATGAATTTTCGTGCACAGTTGCAACCCTTTTTTTCAGTTGGGGTCAGCCCACTTCCTTCTTCCTCTGCCTCTTTCAACTCTTGCCTCTCTTTCCCCCTTGGACTCGACGCACTTAACAAACTGTCGCGGTGGCCTGAAAAAAGTAATAAAAATGCAATTACATGGTCCTCGTCCTGTGTTGCCCAACTTAAGGATGCGGATGTGGCAACAGCTTCCCTCTCTCTCACTCTTTCACTCTCTATCTATCTCCCTCTCCCTCTCTCTCTGTGCTTGTGGCTAGCTGGAAGTGCCCTCCAATTTGATTCACTTCATCAGCAAGTAAACCGACGCATTAAAAAATATTCACGTTCAACTTGCTGCATGCAAAATGAGCCAAGTAATAAAAAAATTAAAAGGCAAGTCCTTAAGCAACAACAACAACTACAACAACTACAACAAAAAGGTGCTGCTAAAGTTAAAGTCCAACCAAAAAAAAACTGAAACTGAAGCTGAAAGAGTTGCCGTTGTTAATGAAATGCGCTAAAAGGGTTTAGACCTGACCTCAAAGTCAACTTCAACTTCAACTTGCTGGTTGCCGGCAGGACGCCGCCAGGACATGGCCAAAAGGACATGTGATACGCACTGTCAACAGGTTAAACTACCGACTGCAAATGGCCATTGGCCACTTGGTTTGGAGCTACAACAACAACAAAGACAACGACAACATTTGCATTTCAAACAACGATTAAAAGCAACAACCAAAAACAATGTGCAGGAGTCGAGCGCACTCGACAGTAGGATACCCTGAACTTAAAAAAATGGCTTAGGATGTAAAAGACTAAAGAAAACTCTTATTCAAAAAATGGGTTCGATTTCCAGCCACCAGCTTAAAAAAAAGATAAAGATATATAAAATAACAGTCATACATAAAACTGTCCCATTCAAACATGTGTTGTTAAGTGTCATATCATAGAAAAAAACAAGTGGGAAAGGCTAGAGTCGAGCTCCCGACAATAGGATACCCGTTACTCATTTAAATAAATTTAAAATATTTTGTATTGCATACTTTAAGGCACTTACATTGCTTAAAAACTTTAATCAGCCATTACCACCTTTCTTTTTGTTCGATCTTGTTACGATTTAGTAGGTTGAAAGCTGATAATAGTAGTAGTGATCTGCGTGGGTTTTATAGAAGTGTGTGTGCCAAATTTGGTTGCTCTAGCTCTTAAAGTCTCTGAGATCTAGACGGACTGACGGACAGGCCTATATCGACTTGGTTGATGGTGCTCATCAAGAATATATATACTTTATATGGTCCAAGATGCTTCCTTCTCCCTGTACAACGAACACAATATACCCTTTTACTTAGTTTTTAAGTAACGGGTATAGTAAGATATCTCCAGAAACAAGAAAAATGTTTTTAATAAAGCTCAATATTTGACCGACATTCCTATGGCAACTTTATGATGATATGGTGGACTGATTTCAATTAAATTTAGTCAGAACGTAGAGTGAATCATTAAAGTTAGTATGCAATCTTTATATAAATGTTTAACCGTATGTTTCTTACATATTTTGCAAGGAAATAATATTTTTCTTTTTATCCAAGACCAAGCCAAATTTTCTGAAAATATTTACAATATCTCAAAAATAACATAGGAAATATTACGTACTCAAGTTTGATTTCGATTGAATGTTTCTTTGGCAGCTTTATGATATAGTGGACTCACCCAAAACTTAAATTAAACTCGATTTGCTTCACGTATCCAGGAAGCTAAATTTCAAATTTGAAGTCTCTAGCTCTTAGAGTCTCTGAGATCAACGGACTTAATCGACTCGACTGTTGATGTTTAATGGATGAGGAGGAGGAGAAGGACACAAGCTATCTAAATAAATATCGCGTGTCAATTGTTGCCGAAATGCAAAAGTCGGCAACGGACAACGACAAAAGATACAAGAGAAAAAAGAATGACAAACAGACAAGTGAAAAGAAAGAAACAACAGACAGCTGACAAAATGTATTTGTAAAATCATAAAAAATATAAATCAAAAAATAAACGAGACGCAAGTTCATCAAATATTCGACACGCCGAAGATTTGATGCCCTTCTAAAATCCTGCGAGTTTCTTTTAAATATCTCCATTCAATTTTAAAGTTTGATTTAAGTGCACTGTATTTGATGATGATTGTATTCTAATATCAATTTAAAATACACAATTCTGTATTTTCTCTTACTTTATCATAAAATATTTATCTCTCCATTTGACTATATCTATAAACCAATTATTAAACTTAAACTATCATTTTATTTAACAAGATTGGCAAATAAAAATTATCAGCTTAAATAAATCACCCTCGAATAATATTATCTAGAAAGATGGAAAATAGTTTTTGAATTGAGTAATCTTAAAAAAAAATAAAAATAACATTATCCCGTCCAAACATGTGTTGTTAAGTTCCTTGGAATAAAAAGTTATATTATACTGACTATAAAATACTATAAAAAAGAACAAGATAACTCCAGTAACAAGAAAAATGTTTACAATAAAGCTAAAGAATTATAAAAATATTTTAATGTTCGATTTTAATTATAAAAAATATCTAAAAAAAAAACAAAATTTCCATATACATTTTGATTTTGTAAAAACTAAACTTTTCTTAATCTCTTTAACTTTAAAAACTATTTAATCAGGGGTGCTACAGAAATTGCTTTCGCTTGAATTTCACTTAAATTTGTATGAAATTTGTATGAAATTTATTTATTTATATAATATTTATTTCTTCTTTTGTTAAATGGAATGCGAGCTCAGAGGATTTTTTCGATTCATTAATAAAAATTAAAAAAAATGATAAATAGTTTTAATTTTTTTTGATTTCATTTTTTTTTTTAATTTTTCGACTCCACTAATTATTAATCGTTTAATTTATCCGCATGACTTGTGATTCTATCTGTAAATTTATGCATACCAAAAACAAGTCTAGCTAAATTTCGAATCGTATCGTTCGCTACAATCGTCATGCCCGCTGACTCAAAGAGTATCTGAGCTATCTGTGAATGATGTGAAATGTAAATAATTACACAAATGTTATGCAACAGCTTTCACTTTTCACATTTTCGACAAATTTACACAATTTTCATTTCTTTTTTTTCTCCCATGAATCGACGGGAATTGAAACAAATTGTGACGAACTTCAAACCCTAAAGGACAATTGCGTGGGCGTATGATTTGGAGTTGGAGTTGGAGTAGAGGTACAGGTACAGGTACAGTTACTTTCTACCTCTCCACTGCCTTCTCTACTATATATCCCTGTCCATATAATTGTTCCTGTCCACATTCTTGCCCATATCCTTCCCCCCCCCCATGTATCGTTCGCTATGCGCGTGTCGTTCGCTTTTTGACTTCCGCTTTTGACATTGTTTGATTGTCGTTTAATTGAATTTAATTAGCATGAGGCGCGGCAAGGACGAATTTCTTTTTTATTACGCGTTTTTTTCTGTTTTTTGTGTGTGTTTTTTTGTGTTTTTTTTTGTTATGTAAAGTGGTCTGGTCAGTTGAGTTGATTCGCTGCTTAGTTATTAATGGCATTTTAACTTTTATGACTGTGCGTTGTGTGCCGACAACTGACAACTGGCAACTGTGCGATGTGTCCGATAAGCCCGACACGACACACAGTCACGCACAAAATAATAGAAACGACACTCATTTGGACATTTCAAAAACAATTATTTAATAATAGGAAAAAAACTGCGCATGAATTTAGAATTCCCTTCTTTTTTTTTAAATTATAAAGTAAAAATTATGAGACTACAAAATAAATTTATTTATTAATTTTAATAAATATTAAACAAACATTTTAAATAATTTATTCATGTTTTTTAAATTTAAAAATACAGATGTTATTTTAAATATACAAAAGAAGACAATTATCGTACTTTTTTTCATTAAAAAAATAAAATATACAACATTTAAATAAATAAAAACATAAAACGTTTGGAATGTCATAAATATTTGCATATACATTAAAAATTAACCTTTATTAAAATAGCCTTAATTCTCTTCTTTTTAATTTAATTATGCAAAATTACTTAATGGATATTAAGTAAAAATTATGAGGCTAAATAAGAAATTTATTTATTTAATTTAATAATAATTTATTCATTTTTTTTTTTAATTTTAAAATTCAAATGTAATTTTAAATATACAAAAGAAGACAACTATCGTATTTTTTTTTCCATCACAGTACATATATGTACATATATATATACATACATACATATGTACTCAACACTTTTTTAATTTAAAAAAATAAAATAAATAACATTTAAAATAAATAAAATCATACAACATTTTTAATGTCGTAAATCTTTGCATATGCATTAAAAATTAACCCTTATTCAAATAATTTTAATATTTAATTTTATTAATTCATGAATAATTATTCCATTATAAATGAATTAAATTTTTAGTTTTTCTTTTTTTTTGAGAGTTTTGATGTAATAAAAACTAACATAATATTAATACATTTAATTAAAATTTAATTAAAGTCCAATAAATAAAACTATATTAGCATATTCAACAAACTTACAAATGTATAAATTATGCATTTCCATGCAGGGTATTTGCCAGTCGAGCACTCTTTATTTTGTTATTTTTTTCCAACATTTCCTATTACTCAAATGTCATTTGTTCTCCCTTTTTAACTTTATTTGTTTAAGTTAATATTGACAATTTCTTTTTCGTTGCTGGGAAAATGCTGCGGTTTTCTGCTCAACACTGATAAACCTCACCCCCACCCCTCAATGCAACCCTCCCCACCCCTAATCAACCCCCACTCCCCTCTCCATAGTTGGCACTTCACTTCAACCTCAAATCGAGTGCAACAATTCAAGTTGTTTTGCACTTTTCTATCTATCTATCTAAATCTCTAAATGTATCTCAATCTCTGCTAATGTTACTTTGTATCTATTAGCATATGTGCGTGTGCGTGTGTGTGTGTGTTGTATTTGTATTTGTATTTAGTTTAACAGTTAGTTGCAACTACTTGATTCGCATTTATGCCTCTGAAATTTACGCTTGCCACGCAATTTCCTTGTTAGCTCCTCATTCTCTCTCTCTCTCTCCCTCTTTACTGCACTATGGGCTATTTACTGACATTTTTGGACATTTTTGAACATTTTTTATTTCTTTAAACCGCAAGAAAACTGTTGCTCAACACTCTTTAACTTTGTACTTAAAATATTCAAATGCAGAGTTTTCTAAAAAGGCTCAACAAATTTAATAGTTCCGAAAATTGAGGAAAATTTTGCGTTTTTGTTTACTTAAATATTTAATTGTCGTTCAAGATATCTCAGGCAAACTCGAAAGCTTGGTGTATGGCTTGAAAAAGCCAAAATCAAAAGTATTTTATTAAAAATCAAAAACAACAACAAGAATGAATTATGTATATTACTATTCGAAAGAATTTAACCAAAAACAGAAAAATTAAAAATGGTTTTCCAAATTTGTTTCCCTAAGTTTTTTTCCCTAATTTTTTTTTCTAGTTTTTGTATTCCTAGCTGAAATTCCTAATTTATGATTCCTAATTTCTTTTCCTTATTTTGGATTCCTAAAATTGTATTCTTGATTTTTTTCTTCTTTTTTAAAATTCCTTAAAAAAATTTTGGAATTCATATGAGATTATTTCTAGTGTATTGTCATCAATAGTTCGTTAGCTTGAACCAACTTAAAAATTTAAAAAGATATATTGATTTGAATGTCAAAAAATGTGTAAAGAGATTTGACAAAGTGTCAATTTTATTGCATTTTAAATAAAATAATGTTTTTAATTAAAAAAAAAAAGGTTTAAAAAAAATACAAATTTGAGGCGTTCGATATTTGTGACTTTGAAAATGTGTTTGAAAAACAATTAACAATTTAAATATGCCATAGAAAATGATCATTTACCCCACAGTGGCTGTAGTAGCTCAGTAATCGGGGCAGTTGCCACTTTCCACTTGCCACTTGCCACTTGGCACCTTGGTGACTTAACCGACGAACGGCGAACGCACTAAATGAAGCTTAACACGCACCAACAACAACAACATCAACAACTGCAGGTGTGTGTGTGTGAATGTGTGTGTTTGAATGTGTGTGTGTGTGTGCTAAGAGTGTTTAAGTTTTAATTGCTGGCAATTAAAAGTACATAGATACACTCAGATATGCAAAAGCCACGCACACACACACACACTTACACACTCACACACACGCACACACAACTGCAATGAGTGGGCGTGGCAGGTGGGCAGCTGTAACAAACTGTAATCGCGGCATTTATCGAAAGGCAACTGAAGAGGCGGAAAGGAGAGATAGAAAGGAGAAAGAAAGTAGAGAAAGAGAGAGGGTAAGGGTAAGAAAGAGAGGGAAGAGTGAAAAGGAAAGAAAGCGAGAGATAAATAAAGGAGGAGAGGGGAAAAAAGTGAGAGCAAGAGGGAGATAGAGAGAGATCGCAGTGGAAAGAAATGACGATAGTAAGAGATAGAGAAAAGTAAAGAAAGAGACAGAGAGAATAGATTGGATACAATAGAAGACAGAGAGATCGAGAAAAAGAAGGAGAGACAGAGATAAAGCAAGAAAAAGAAAAGAAAGAGATAGTTAAAGTAAAAGTAATAAAAAAGAAATAGACATATGTACTATATATGTATATATATATGTAAAACGGGTTATTACGAATAACCTTAGTTTTATTTTAATAATGATTAGGATAAGTAATGAACAGTTTAAATGCTTAATAATATTGGTTTAGCGACTGTAGTATGGTAATTCACAACTTTGCTACCGACTGCTGCTGATACTGCTGAACGACTGTGTATTACTGCAAACGACTTCCCTCGACTACTGATATCGATAGGCATCAGACTATCGACCTGCCGCCACAGACCGATACCCTTTAGTATCGCCTGCTCGACCCATCTTTTTTACATATATATAGGAGACATATAGTAAGAGAAGGAGATTGTGTGAAAGAGAGAGAGAGAGAGGAAAAGAGAAGAATATACAAATTGAGGGAAAGGGAGAAAGAGAGAGAGAACATAAAAAAAATAAAACGACAATGTAAGATAGAAAAGAAGAGAAAACCGCTAGAGAATTAGAGAAAGAAAAGCCGAGAAAGAGAAAGAAAGAAGGACCGATAGAGACAGGGATAGAAGAAGAAAAAGAGTTAAAAAAAAAGAGAGACAGAGAGATAAAGTAAGAGGAAGTGATAAAGCGAGAGGGACAAAGAGATATGTATATGGTAAGGATAGAGAAGAAATAGACAAAAAGTTCGAGAGATTCAGAGATAATGTAAGGGAATAAGATGAAGAGATAGAGATTATTATGTGGAAACATAGGGTGCATAAAAAAGAGATAGTAAGAGAGAGAGAGAGAGAGAGAGAGAGAGAGCTAGAGATAGACAAAGAGAGAGGGAAAGACAGAAAGGGAGAAATGCGAGTAAAAGCGAGAGAGAGAGAGATAGAGAGGAAAAGACAGAAATAGAGAAAGGGAGAGAGAGAGAGAGAGAGAGAGAGAGAGAGAGAGAGAGAGTGAGAGAGAGAGACAGAGAGACAGAGGGAAAGACAGAAATAGTGAAAGGGAAAAAGAGAGAAAGAGAGAGAGGGAAAGACAGAAAGGCGAAAATAGAGAAATGGAGTATAGAGAGAGAAAGAGAGAGAGAGAGACAGACAGAGAGAGAGGGAAAGACAGAAAGGGAGAAAGGGAGTAAGAGGGAGAGAGAGAGAAAGATAGACAGAGAGAGAGAGAGAGCGAGAGATAGACGCAGAGTAGAGGGAAAGACAGAAAGGAAGAGAGAGAGAGAGAGACAGAGGGAAAGACAGAAATAGTGAAAGGGAAAAAGGGAAAAAGAGAGAGAGAGAGAGAGAAAACTAGAGAAAGTGTGAGGGAGAGAGCAAAAGTGAATTAAAAAGAAATCGGCTCGGAAACAATAAATTCAATAACTTTATGATTTTCTATGTCACGTCATTATTGAAAAGTTTTTTAAAAAAATAAATTAAATTAAAATATACTCAAGTTTTAAATCTTTAAAATAAAATACGATTTGTTTTACTTACACATTTTCCTGGCTTAAAAAACGTAAGAAAATTCAATGAAAAAAATGTATTAACTTTAAACCAAAACCGGAAATGGATTCAGATTCAGTTTAAACCAATTGAAAAGTCTGTAGACTTGCAGAATTCTTGGGAGACAATTAAATGTCTAATGTCAAATGTAAAAATAGAATGTGGTAAACTGACAAAAGGTGTCTCATAATTAAAGCGGAGCCTTGAACTAAATAAATACGAATATGAGAGGGAGACGGGGAGACGAAAGAGACGGAGGAGACGGCGGAGTTGAGAAATCTTGCCACAAGTTATTATTGTTGTTGTTGTTGTTGTTGTATTAAAAATGTGGCAACTTTTTGGGCTACAACACTTTCACACTTTTGAGCCTGATTAAAGCGACGACGAGACAGAGTGAGAGAGTGAGAGGGAAGTTAGCAGAGTTAGAAAGAGAGAGGGAGGGAGTGAGTGAGAGAGGTAACAACAAAGTTTTTTGGGCTTTAACAACGCGCCGCTTTGGCAAAAGCCAAACAAAGTTTTTGTCCTTGAAAAACTGAACTGAGAACTGAGCAAAAGTGGACGCCAAAAGGAGAGAGAGAGAGTGGGAGAAGGGAGAGAGAGGGAGAAAGGCAGAGGAAGAAGCAGAGCAGCCTATGGTAAAAGTCTAGCGTCTAGTCAAAAAGTATTTTGTGCCTTTTGCATTTCCATAAAAATGCGTTTGCTAATTTCATAAAATTTGAAGCAGAGGCGGAGCAAAAAGGGGGGCAAAGAGGGGTTGAAGGGGGAAAGGGGGGAAGGTGGCAAACTAATTGCAAAGCAAGGCGAAAAATCTGCAAACGCAATTCATATGCACACAGAGCACAAATAAAAAAGAGAGGGAGAGGGGAGAGAGAGAGATGGGAAAAGGAGAGTGGAAGACAGAATGAGTTATAGATAGAGAGAGAGAGACTCATTAGCTTTGCTTCAGTTAATGCTAAAAAGTGAGTGCCAGCTGCAGACTCCCTGTCTCTCTCTCTCTCTCCCACTCTCTCTCAACACCTCAGCAGCCCCCCTTAACCCCCCTTGGCCCACCGCCCCTTAAGACGCCACTGTGCACTGTCTGGCGCTGTCTACACTCAGAAAAATCAGAAACGATTCGTTCTACAAGCACAAATTCTTTCATTTTAATTCGTTTCATTCTATAATATTGTAAAAATTTTATTTTTAAATTTTTTTAATATTTTCAGTTTTAGTCCAAAAATTTTAAAATCTCAATTTTTAAAATAAATTCAGCTCTTATTTTTTTTAGTATTATTATTATATATAATTTTTTTTCTTACTTCAAAATAATATTTTGATTAAAATAAAAAAAAAAAAACGCAAGGAGCATGGCTCGGTATACAGCTGTTTCAAGAGATGCCAATCTCTATCATCAGTACCGTTTGCTGACTTGACCAGCGATCTCAGCCTAATGTCACTTTTGAGAAACCAAAACCAGTTGTGAATTTTTAGGTCTCAAAAGTGAAAAAATAGCTGTGAAGCTGATCTAGCCCTTTGTGTGTTGTTGTTGCCGTCTAACTAAAACTTACTTCTACAATATAGAAAGGTCACAAAAACAAACATTTTTAAACATAAACGGACTACACGCCGGTAAAATTCTGAAATAGTGGCAACACTCTCTTGTTACTGACATAAACAGAAAAGAAAAAACCAAAATTGTTATTGCAATAAAAATGCCGATGGCATTTGCACAATAACGACGGCAACAACAACACACAAAGGGCTAGATCAGCTTCACAGCTATTTTTTCACTTTTGAGACCTAAAAATTCACAACTGGTTTTGGTTTCTCAAAAGTGACATTAGGCTGAGATCGCTGGTCAAGTCAGCAATCGGTACTGATGATAGAGATTGGCATCTCTTGAAACAGCTGTATACCGAGCCATGCTCCTTGCATTTTTGGCAAGTGTTTTGTGTGTTGTTGTTTGTTGGTGTCTTATAGACATTACTTGACCTCAAGTTAACTAAAACTTACTTCTACAATATAGAAAGGTCACAAAAACAAACATTTTTAAAAAAAAAAACTTTAAAAATCGTTCTAAAATTAATTAATAAGTGCAAAATTGCTAATTTAACAAAATTATGTATTATATGAAGACTGCTTTGTTCTTAAATTTAAACAACCTTAATTCTGATAAAGAAAAATGTTCCAAATAAAACCGTAAACATAACCATAACCGTAACCGTTAACCGGTATTAACCGATTGAAATTGGTAAGCGTAACTGAAATCGTTAACGAAACAAAGCTTTTTTTATTATACCGATTCGAAAAACCGAATTTATTTCAACCGAATTAACCGTTTAGTAACCGATTCATGCATAACGGTTAATTTCGATTCGGTCAAGCATAATGTTTAATGACTTTGTTAAGGTGTAGTCATCGTTTTTTGAAACTAAATTTAATTTTTACTTATATATTGATCTCAAAAAAAAAACTTCATTTTTAAAATTAAAATTATTTTTATTTCGAATTTACGTATGTATGCTTAAAATTGAAAATTGTGTTGTTAACCGAAATCAAATCGGTATTTCGAGAAATGCAGGGAACTAAACAATTCCGTCTTCATTTAAAGTTACATAGCAGTATATTTAGTCCGATAGGGGATTATATCAAGGACACAAAATTCTTAAAAACAATTCCGAAACGTGTTTGATTTGATGAGAACAATTCTGATATCAAGTTTAAATATAATAATAATAATAAATAAATTAAATATTGAATTTTGAATTATTTTGACACTGAAAATTCTTGAATTTTGCATTTTCTGCGAGTGTAGGCATAGCTACTGTAGCCACTGTAGCTGCGTGCGCGTTAATCATCATCCTATACGCGTAATTACAGAGTCAGAATTCTGCTTCTCTCACCGCACTTCTCTCAACTCAACTCTTCTCTTGTCTCTTGGTTCTGCTCTCTAGTCTCCACACATTTCTGTAAGCCACGACGAATGGCAACAGGAATATTAAAAAGACTTTTAGCCCGTCTACGGACTTGGCCAAGTTGAAAAAGAAGGAGTTGAAACGTTGAAAGTCGCGACAACTTCACGTAGGTTTAGACTGAGACAGAGACATTGTAAGAGAGAGAGAAAGAGAGAGAGAGTGTGAGAGAGAATTTGGAGACAAGGTCTATGCAACCACAAATGCTGCGTTTTGTGGGCTGCCTTCCATTGAAACTGAATGAACTGCTTTGAGTCCTTCAGCAATGTTGTCCTGACCACGCATCCTTATTATTAACACCAACAATCACAACAATTTTATTTCGCCTTTTCTTTTCTTTCCTTTCTCTTCTGTCTTTGCATTTCTTTAACTTGCCAGCTCTTCCCTTTACTCTGCTCTTTTTGTGGTCTTGACTTATTTATCTATTTTTATTTTTGTTTTTATTTTTGTTTTTTTTTTAATTTATTTTTGTGAAATTTAAGACTTTTCTCTCCGCGCACAAAGCGAAATTTGAATTGTCTGGCCAAATGCTGTCGCTTTATATTGGAAGTATATTTTGATCAGATATTATTTATTAAATTAAACCGATTTTAAATCTAGCAAAGTGCATTTAGAAACTGGAACAAATTTTACTTTTTTGGAAAAAATTTCATATATTTATTTTTCAGGCTCAAATAAATGAAGATGCTCTTTAATTATTGAAGATTTTTCCTTGAAAAGTATATTTCGTAAAAACTTAAATCATAATCATATGTACGGTGATGGAAAAATTCAACATATTTGTTGGTAATTAATTATTATCCCCTATCATCCTACTAAATCGCATTTAGATCGGCCAAATAGAACGGTTGTAATGGCAGATTTAAGTTGCAAGCAATGCAAGTGCCTAAAAGTATGCAATAAAAAATATGTTATGTATATTTAAATAATAACGAGTATGCTCTAGTCGGGAGCTCGACTATAGCCTTTCCCGCTAATTTTTTAAAAATTTTAAATGTTACTTTAATTTGAGTAAAACAGAAAACTAAAAAGATACCCTGTAAACAACATTAAATGGCCTTAGAACATAAAATTATAAATTAATTTCAGAAGTTGACACAAAAAGTGATTTCAGTCAAACAGTAGGTTCAAACCAGCTCACCACACACTTAAGCGCGACTAAAGGATACCCTTTAAATGGATTTTTGATGCTATAAGCGAAGAGTTAATGCATTTATTGGCTTAAAGGGTGTCACAGTGGCAAAATGAAATCAGAGACTCTCTTGAAACACATTGACACAACTAACAGATACCCTGTAAATGCACTTTAATGTACTTTTGTGACTGTAAGTGACGAATGAATGCACCTGTGGGGGTAAGAAGTGTCACAGCTGCAACATGAGACTAAGGACTCTCCTAAAAAACATGGATTTAACTAAAAAATACCCTGTAAATGCACTTTTATAACTGTAAGCACAAAGTTAATGCATTTTTAAAGGTAAAAAGTGTCTGACAGTTGAATACTAAGCTTTGAGATATAAGAACAGCTTGAAAATACCCTGTAAATTGCTTAGATTAGGGGCGTTAATGCGACTGTTGACTCAAGCATTGTCATGCACTTAAATATATAATTGATCACGCTACTTCAATAATGCCCAATGCTAATCTTCAGCAAATCCAATTCAATGAAGCCTGAAAGTGGCAAGTGGCATGTGGCAAGTGGCAAGTGACAAGTGCCCAGGACAATGGCGCCAAGAAAGGATGTCATCAAAACTGGCTGACAGAAAATAGAAAATAGAAAACAGACAGCAGAAAACCGAGTTGAATGAGTGAATGAATGACGGAAATCGCGGCAAATACAAAATCCAGTATTTCAAATTTAACAAATCCAACAAGCTGAGAGAGGGAGAGAGTGGGAGAGAGGGAGAGAGAGGGAGAGAGGTGGTCTGAAAGAGAAAAGCACTTAACTCTTAAAGGCGAAATGCTTGTAAAATTTAAGCCCTACTTAATTTGCGATACACTCGTCAACAATTGAGAGCCCGCGGCACTTGTCACTGCAGCAGGGGGCGGACGGGGGTGTGGCAGGCGGTGTGGCATGCCACAAAACCCCCCCAACCCCAACCCCTTTTACAATTTTCATTCCAAATTTTTTTTTTTTTTTTTTTTTACTAATTTTAATAAAGCGCCACGGAGAGACAATGCTTCTCAGCTGCCACTGTGCGGCTGGCACAGTGGCTGCCACTGCGTGTGGCACAAGGCAACGTTGCTTGCCGTCGTCGTCGTCGTCGTCTTGAGGCAACTCGATATCCTGGCTAAGACAAAGGCTCACATCAACAGGAAACCGCAACGCAACCAACGCCCGGACAATGTTGCTGCTACCCCTACCCCTAGCCCTAGCCCTACCCCTACCCTTACCCAACCCCCTTTGCAACCCCCTCCCCTAGACAACCCGCTTCTTCTGCTTCTGCCGAAAAAGAGTCGCCCAAAAAATGTGACGCACGACGACGACATTTGCATGGCGTTCGCATACCGCATTCCCATCCCCCTACCCCTTTACCCTCTTACCCTCTTACCCAACCCCCCCTAAGGGGGTCTAAGGGGTTGGGATTTTGGTTTTCTTATTTCTCATTATGCAGGCAACAACAACAACTGTGTGTGTGCGTGTGTGTGTGTGTGTGTGTGTGTGTGTGTGTGTGTGTGTGTGTGTAGCTATGTGGCAAGGTCCTTGAGCTGCTGCCTCATCCAACGTTTTTAAAATGAAAATTAAAAAACAAGTACGCTTTAATCGAGATAAAGAGAGAGAACGTAAAAGTGACCGACTGTAGAATACCCGGCTATTTTTAGTGTAAACCAATTGTATCCAAGAAATAATAATTTAAGTCTTGGATTTTACCTATATATTTAATATTAATTTTAAAAGAGAGGCATAGAAAGTGAAAGTGCCCAACTGCAAGATACCCGTTACTCTTTTTTAAATTTTTATATGGATATAATATCCAAGAGTAATACAATTTTGTAAATATTTTAAATAGAAAAGGTCTTATTTATACATGTAATATTTCAATTTAAAGAGAAATGAGGTTAATCTATCTTTAACGCTTAAATATTGCTTTTTAAGAAAGCTTAAGGACGAAAACAATGTAATTAACCAAAAAACACATTAGAATAAGTGGTCCAACAATAAAAAAAAAAACGTCTTTTTAGACAGAAGTATTTAAAATTAAGACTTCTATCTCAAATTTAAGAATTTTCGTCAAAAAAATTTATGGGAAATGTTTTTTATTATTTTATAGCTGGAAAAAAACAAATGATATGGTATTTTTGAGAAGCTGTAAGAATTAAAGTATGATAAAAAAAAGCTCTTTACAAGCTAAAAAACAAGTGACGACCAATTTCATGCTCCCAAATTTCTGATATTCACTTTTGTGACGAACGATGTTAAGTGTAAATTTAATCTGTATAAAAAAACAAGTTTTGCTTTCGTCACTAGCGCAGTGATGTTATTTTTATGATCTGCTGTGCTTTCTTCTGTCTAATACATGACCATGAATGCAATATACTCTACAACTCAACGTGAGTAAGGGGTATAATGAAGCAACCGCTGTTGTGGCACGCATCAGCGGTGTGTCTTTGTGTGTGTGTGTGTGTGCTGTGTGTGTGTGCACAACTGGGAATTTAACCCATTCAATTTTTGGCCCAAACCACCCCTTCCCCCACTAGCCCACTCCCCCCATCCCCCTCTTAACTCCTTCACTCCTCACGCGGCCCGTGGATTACTCAATTAATTTAATTATGCGCTGTCAATCATTTCGTTGCCTGTGTCTATGTCTGTGTCTCGGTCTGTGTCTCGGTCTTGGCCTGTGTCTTGCCAACTCCCCCTCCTCCTCACCCTTCCTCCTCCCTTCACCCTTCCCCTGTATTGCCTGCTTCTAGGCTAGGCCAAAAAAGTGAGTGATTCGCTCTTGTTGCCACTTAATTTCTGCTGTGCCTGGCCAGACAGCGAGACGCCTCAGTCTCAGCCTCATTCTCAATCTCATTCTCAGTCTCAATCTTATTCTCATTCTCAATTCACAATTCGCAATTCTCAATCTATGTCTTTGTCTCTGTTTCTTATATTTCTGTCTGTTACGAATTCTACACGCAAAAAAAAAAAAAAAAAAAAAAAAAAAATTCAAGTTAAAATTTCTTGATAAAATTTTTTTTTCATGATATTATTGTTAAACTAACACTATATGCCTATAAACAGAAAGGCACTCAGCATTAAAATAGTCCAAAAGGCCTAAAAACATTTAATTTTACTGAATTAATATTAATTATAATCAAAATATTTGCAAAGTTATTGAAAAATCGCACTTGAATTAAGTATTTGAAACGGGAATTAAGAAATTTCGAGATGACCGGAGTTTTGACACCGTCTTGAAATTTTTTGCAACAATTGCAGATTTTTTTGTTTTTCTGTTCTGTAGTACAATTATAAGTAGCTTCTAAAACTTTCATAATTAATTTTATTATTAACTAATCATAATGAAATTTTCAGAATATGTTTTTTATATATTTTGCTGTATATATGCCAAGAATCAAAACTTCATCTTGAACAGAGCGATTGTAATGCACACATAAAGAATTCAACTTTTAAATAAAATTAACTATTTTATTGCTCAGAAATTCCGAAATTATCGCACTTTTGACAGCATTTTGCTAACTATTTTTTTTTTGCTGTGTATGATAACCCTTTAAGGACACCACAACAACTTGCCACAGCCCTTGCGTTTCTCTTGGATCTACATCTCATCCATCATAGAGCAAAACGGCAACCGCGTCGAAATAAGAGAAATCATTTGCGTTTTTGCGTTTTACGCAACACACGGAAAAACTTAATCCCACAGCTGTTCCTTGTTCCTGTCTTCTGTCCCCTCTACGTCTTCTCCTTCCTCGTGAGTTGATGCGTTTCGCATGCTGATCCTGGCTTCGTCTTCGTCTTCGTCTTCGTCCTCGTCTTCGTCCTGCTTCTCATTCTCGTCCTCATCATCATCGTCATGTTGACTTTTCCATTTGCCTTGGCAATTTTCTTGCAACGGGCGTTTTTTCTTCTTTGAACCCGTTCGTCGTTACGTATCCTGCGGGCTTTGTTTGTCCTTCTATTTGTATAAGCTCTATGCATGTATTCCCATCTCACTCACACCCACTCTCTGTCTCTGTCTCTGTCTGTATCTATCTGTATGCACGTTTACGTGGTGTTTGCTTACATGTGTAAATTACTTTTCAATCTTGTGATTACTTTTTTTCACATTTAATTATTTTAATTACGGCCCAACGAACACAACAACAACAACATCAACAACGACAACAACATCAACAACAACAACATTTTCAACTCCCTATTTTCATTTCCAACCCGTAAATGAACTGAAAACTTTTATTTTGCAAACTAGTAAAATAAAAGAAAAATGAGTTTCAGTTGAAACAAAAGTTAAACTCCAAGAAATGTAGTCGAAAATAATGAGATAACTGCTGATTTCTCTTAGATCATTTACCCAAAAGCGTTTCAATTTCATATTGAGCCCATTGAACTCAGGTATTAATTAAGTTAAGACCAGGAAATTAGGCTTATGGTTCAATTTATACAAAACAAACAATATTTAGCTATAAAATGTTGAATATTTGCATTCATTTATGCATTGAATCATTTAAATAAAGCAGAAAAATGTATTATAGTAAAATATGAAATCTATGAGTATTTTAAGCTTATTTATAAATTATTTACTTCACTCTACTTTTATGTTAATTTATGATACTCCGTTTATTGAATAAATATTAAGTACAGTCGAACTTCCCTAACTCGAACTTCCCTAACTCGAACAAAATCGAATGGCAATAGCGTTTACTGAGCACATTTCATACAATTCTACTTCCCTAACTCGAACTTCCATAACTCGAATTTCTCCGTAGCTCAAACAAAAATATTGGGCCGTGCTTCTATATGTCGAATTTTTTCGGAAAAATCCCCAATAAGGTTTGAATTTTTTTTCGTTTCTATTTTATGCTTTTGTTACCGGATCGTTTGGATATGTAATATTGATGTACATTAACATTTGGTGATGCAATACGATAGCATATTGCATCAACCATTATTTAGGCTTGTGATATTGCTATAGGAAAGATGTTCGTAATGTACTTCTTTGTCAGCGCATCAGCTCAAGAATATTTATCATGGCACCAACACGTGTATTAAAATATTTATCTCTTTAAGAAATCTTTAAGCTTATTTGTTAAGAAATTCAAAAGTAGACTAAAAAAAATTGAAGTGGCTGAAAAATATGGTATCTCATCGAAAACAGTTTTTTTTACATATATTAAAAAAATGGAAAATTATGTCATTTGAATCGGGAACGTCTTCTGGATACAGCAAAAGAACGATAAAGCCTATATTTGAGAATTTCGACAGGTCTTGAACAAACTGGAATTTTTTTTGTTGATAATAACAAGAAAAGTTTGCAATTTGAAATGTATTTATGGATGAAAAAAATTGTAATTTCATTTAAAAAACTAAAAAAAAAAAATACCCTAACTCGAAGTCTCCCTAACTCGAACTTTTTGCTTGGATAATGGTGATTCGAGTTAGGGAAGTTCGACTGTATTTCGAAATTTAATTTTTAAATTTCAACAGCTTTAAAAATAAATACCTTAAAACCTCTTTATCAATTTAAAAACTCCAATTTCAAAAATTCAATAACTGCGATAGAAAAAAAATGTACTAACTTGCTTTATAAACACATTACAACATTCCATAACATTCCATAACTTGTCCGTCTAATGTTCAAAACTGAAGCCTTTGCGATGATTTCAAAAACTCGGTCAGCTGATAAGCTCAACTTTATTTCCAACAAGGTTAATAATTATTATACTCATAATCTCTATACAATGTATACGATTTTCTCATGTTATTAAAACTTTTCAAAACTACCAATGACAGACTTTCAAACTTTCCCTTTCCCCTTTCCAGCCGCAATGTTAAGTAGGACTTGTTGTTGTTGTTGTTGTTGTTTCTGGTACCAAAGTTATTTCTGTAACTGACGCTACAATTTTGTTGGAAATTCGTGAAACTTAAATAATTCAAGCATTTAAAATTGAATAAAAACAATTTTTGAAAGCGTGTTTACATTTTTGAGTTATTTAAACGATATTACGCAGTGCTGCATAAAATCATTATTTTTCACAATTGAAATGATTATTAAAAGAGATTTCCCCCCTCTTTCTAAGTTTGATTTGGAATTGAAAAGAAATTTCATAACGGAAATTGAGCTAATTTTAATTATTAACCCTCCTTTTAAGTGTTTTTTTCTAAACTACTTTAAACTTGACAGATAATTCACTTTAAATTTGACTTTGACTGAAATTCAAGAAGATTAATTTTTGGAAATTGAATTCACTTTAATTACTTGTCTTTAAATATATAAAATGATCTTTTAGCTTTATTTTTTAGTATTGTAAAAGACAAAAAGATGTGAAACATTCATGATTGAGAAATTTGTATTGGATTTTACTATTTGAAGTGTTGACTTAACCAAAAATTTAGCTTTATTTTTCAGTGTTAAAAAATACAAAATGATGCGAATTTATGTAAATTTTTGATTAAGAAATATAGTTTGATTTTATTATTTGAAGAATTGCCATGAACTATAACTTAAATATATTTTTCAGTGTTGTAAAACACAAAAAGATGTGAAATCATGGAAAATTTTATTTAAAAATTTAATTTAATTTTATTATTTGAAGAATTGATATGAACAATAGTTTAGCTTTATTTTTCAGTGTTGTAAAATACGAAAAGATGTAAAATCATGAAAATTTATGATTTAGAAAGTTTTTTTTTTGGTTTTATTATTTGACGAGTGGACTTTAACAATAGCTTAACTTTATATTTCAGTGTTGTAAAATACGAAAAGATGTAAAATCATGAAAACTTATGATTTAGAAATTTATTTAGGATTTAATTATTTGACGAGTTAATTTTAACAATAGTTAAGCTTCATTTTTCAGGGTCGTAAAATACAAAAAGTTGTGAAATCATGAAAATTTATGATTTAAAAAATGTATTTAAGATTTAATTATTTGACGAGTTGACTTTAACAATAGTTCAGCTTTATTTATCAGTGCTGAAAAATACCAAAAGATGTAAAATCATGTTTTTATTATTTGATTTCCCAAATATTTCTGGCTCGAACTTTTGATTGATTATGTGGAGCTGAAAGTTGCACGTAACATTGAAGCAGTCAAAAAAAAAGAAGACAAAATAATTTAAGTTTTTGTTGGTCAGTTGAAACACTTGTGAGCTGGAACCAAAGAACTGGTTCATGGAACAAAAAAAAAAGAGAAGATCGTTGTGGCAAGGAAAATGCACTTTGCTTTTGCTGGTTCGCTGAGTCACAAGGCAAACAGATGGAAAAACGCGTCACAAATTAAAATGACGTGATCAGCAGCAGGTGATAAGGTGAATTCGAATTCTCAGTGCTGAATCTCAAGCTGAATTAAGTGATCGAGAAATCAGGGCAAAAAGCAGCTGCAAAGCAAAGCAGCGTACCAGCCAAAACGAACGGACTAACGGAACAGACGGACTAACGGACCAACGGACTGCGCATCACACGTCAACGAACGACGGCCGACAAACGGGATAAACTCATTTTGGGTGCCAATGCTGCCAATGATGACGCTGCCGACGCTGCTGCTGCTGCCGACGTCGCAGCTGCTGGAATTTACAATTAGCGTGCGAGAGATAAAAGGCAAATCAGCGTCAAGCGACGGCTGCAGGAATGCGCACAGTCAGCGACGTCGCAGTCGCAGTCGACGCCACCACTCGCTGTCTTCTTTTCGGACAGAGCAACGCCAGCGTCGACAGCGACAGCGACGTTACGAATTGCGCCGGCGCTGTTGCCGCGTATAACAGCAGCGACAAAAACTGTGCTAACATTTCCAACAACTGCCGCGTGGGGAAAGGCGACGAGCCGACGACAGCACCGAACTGCACGAAGCACGAGCCACGCTCGTGTTTACTCCGAAAAACGAACGGCAAACGAGCAGCGTTGACCGCACTGCCAACAGCTGCTGCGCAGCGACTGCGGGCAGCGACTGCGTATGTTGAAATTGTGTTGGCTGCAATTTTCATTGCGTTCGAAAAGTTCGACAACTTTGGAAAACTGTCAGTTAGCAGCGAACTTAGAACAGGTAGAGACGCACGTTTTCACGTCGGGGCTTCCTACGCTAGCTATAAAAGCAAGAAGAAGAAGCAGAAGCAGTGGAAGAAGAAGAAGCAGCAGACAGCGACAGTCGTTGTTGTAGTAAATATCAAAAGGGAGCAACAACAACGAAACGAAACGTTACGAAGTTTTCGTCGTCGTCGTGTGCCGATTGACGATTTGTGTGCGTGTGTGTGTGTGTGTGTGTCGGCTTTACTCCCCGCCCCCCGTCGCATTGCATCCACGTTTTTCTGCTGCTGTTTCAATGCGTTCGCTGCCGCTGCCGACGCCAGCGTCAACTGCGACTGCGACTGAAGTTGTGTGTGTGGCGATGTAAAATTTTATTACCCCGAAACGCATCCAGCAGTCGGTTTTTGGACGTCCGGACTTCACGCCGCCAAATTGCAAATAGCGGCGCTCGAGTTTTTTCTAGTGCAACTTTCAACGCGTTACGCAAAGACAACAACAACAACAAATATTATAATAAAAATAATAACAACAACAATAAAAACTTGACGCGGCATTCGAAAAGTTACAAAAAGAAACTTTTGCCAAACTACGCGACGCGTGGCAAACTAAATATAAAGTTCAACTTGCCCCCACCCCCTGCAGCTGCATTGCCAAAAAAAAATATATAGAAAAAAAAAAATTTAAAGCGTCGCCGTCGTCGTCGCAGCAGCAGCAGCGACTTTGTTGTTCTTGTTCGGCCTAAAAACAAAAGTCAAAGTCGAGCAAAGTGCGCGCGTTAATTGATATTGCGTATACGCCGCGTTAGAAGTTTTTTTTTTTTAAACTTTTAAACTTTGAAGACAAAACCACAAATCTAAAAAAAATAATATAATGCAATAAAACATAATATAATACAATAAAAATAATAAATAAAAAGTGCGTGCAAAACGAAATTTTTTTTCACAATTTTTGTTGTTTAGTTTTTCTATTTTTTGCCTGGTGCTGTGATCAAGTGAGTGTGTTTGTGAGCGTGTGTGTGTGTGTGTGCAGCATGTTGCCCAATCTTAAAGCAAGCATGCAACAACAACAGCAACAACAACAGCAACAACTGCAGCAGCAACAACAACAGCAACAAATGCTTACAAATTAAACTAAAGTGCAGTCAAAAAAAAAAAATACTAATTAAAAATCTAAAGTGTCAAGTGCAAATTAAAAAAAACAGAAAAAAACACAAAACGCAAAATTCACGCAATTCTCAAATAGGTAAAGTTCAATTTTCTAAATCTCTAACTAAATGTAAATCTCAAGAAAACAAAAATAAAAACTCTGTAAAATGCAAACACAAAAATGAAAAAAAGAAACTCTTGACTTAGACCCGAACTTTAAGGCATATTCAGTATTTTTTCAGTATTTCTAGCACAATATTAATATTGCAAAAATAGACAAAAAAAAACAAGAAAAACCAAAACAAAATATCAACAAATAGAAATTCAATGCAACAAGAATAATCACATTGAAATTTATATTTATATTTTTTGTATGTAACTTCAATTCGATATCGAAATATATATTTATTATATATATTTATTATATCTCACAAACATATATATCAAATACTTCAGTGGGCAATCAAAATCAGTTCTAGACCCAAGTTTTTATAGGTCTACAAAGTTATGAAATTTATGGTTTACATAACTTGTAACAAAACTTGGCACATTAATTCGGTTTCTCTGACTTCGTAGGTTTTCTGACTTAAGATGTTGAATTTTAGCTGAAGTTTTTGAGTAGTGATTTAAATTTTACGTTCTTTTTCTTAAGCTTCTCTATCAATTTCACAGAACTGTATTTATAACATATTAATTCCCTAATTCAAAGAAAACTATTTTTCAACTCAGGCAACAAATGATTCAAGTATTTATATTTTTAAAAATTTCAAAAAGATTCTTGACTATTTTTGTAAAATCAAAACAGTTTCTTATCAATAAGTTTCAGCTCAATTCAAATACAAATTTCAAATTGAAATTTTATTTGCTCAGATATTAATTTCAATAATAAAAAGATTTTCTTAAGAAAAAGCCTTAAAATCTATGCCAGACTTTTTAAAATCTATACTAGATGTCGCATATTTCCAAGACTTTCAAACATTTTAAATACATTTTCCGAGTATTTCTTTTAATTAACTTGTATCAAAATTGCTAAAAACTTTAATTTAGATTTAGCTTCAAAAAGTTTTGTGAATGTGTAACTTAAATACAAATGGGAAAAATACAAAATGCAATTGCTTGCAAAAAGTAAAGCATACTTTTTAGGGCAAATTATAACACTCAAATTCAAAGTAATTAAAAGCAAAGCTTGCTTTCTGCGAAATCTATTTAAAGAACTTTGCCTGAAATTAAGTCAAGTTTATAAAGAAATCAAATTGTTCAAGCTCAACGAATTTTATACATAAAGTTGATGAAAACTTAAAAATTTCGGTGCAAAAATAGCAAGACTTCAAAATGAAGTAGGCGTTTAAAAGGATTGAAATTAGTTATATAGTGATTATAGCATTTTTAAGGTCAAATTTATATATTATCAATTTGTATTCAAGTTTTTCACACATTTTGTCGAGTGAAAAAGTGAGTTGAAAAAGTGTAGCATACTTTTGAGCGCAGTTATTTTAGTTTATTTATTTAGTCTGTTTTTTATTTATTTATACGATCTCAACTAACCAAAAGTACTTAAGAAAATTCAAATAAAGTAGAGCAACATAATTATATATAAAATTTATTTATAAATTTAAACTGAAGGGCTGTAAAAATATGGAAATTAAAGATTAGAGTTAGGTTTTAGAGTCATAGAATCAGAGTTTTTGTAGTGCTGACAGTTCTGGGCGACAGTTGAAGCAGTTTTGAGTTGAGTTGAGTTGAGTTGTGACTTGGCATTTCAGTTGACTTGACTTGCAACGCGTTGCAAATACCCATTAAAATCTGCATGTGTATTTTCCCCCCCACTTAACCCAAAAAAAAACAACCTCAATCCCAGCCTATAAAAAACAAAAACAAAAACGCAGCCAACTAACACTTAGACATAAGTTTAATGTTTTACTAACAACAAATTGCAGTTGCAATGCCACTAAAAAAAAATTAAATTAAATTAAATCAAAAGAAAATAGAAAAACTTGAGCTCACATTCAATTTGTTGTTAAGGCAGTTTTTTGGCAACTTGGCAACTGGCAAATTGGCTAAAATGGCGCTGTCTAAGCGTCCGCTTAGCAAGGAGACGCCCTTGGTTGACAGCAGCAACAACAACAGCAACAACAGCAACAGCAATGGCAGCAGCAGCAGCAACAACAACAACATAAACAACAACAATGAGCATGAGACGGCAATTAAACGACGCAAACGTTGCAGTCGCGATGATGAATTGACAGCCGTCAACAACAACAACAACAACAGCAATAATGTTAATAACAACAACATTAACAACATAAACAACAACAACAACACATTGCCACAGAAGAAGCGACAATTGGGCTTAAATCTGCTGCCCAAAATCAACGACAATGCGCCCGTCACAACAACAGTTGCTGCCGTGCCAGACGTTGCCGATCAGGACGACGAAACTTTGATACGTGAAACGCAGGCGGCACTGAAAAGTCTCTCGGGCAGTTGGCCAGATGCGCGCACCAATCTGTATCGTTTGCAGGAGCAGGAGGACGAGAATCCGCCGCCATTTCAAAATCTGTTCGAGGAGAAACAAAAGTATGCAACGGCAGCAACAGAAACGGAAACGGAACACGCGACAAACACAACATTGTTGCTGCGTTTTCACAGGCAAAAGGAGAACGATCAGGCGCGCTTGAATGCCCAGCAACAACAGCAGCAGCAACAACACCAACAGCAGCAACAACAACAGCAACAAGCTGGCTACAAAAAGGATACGCTGGAGGCTGCTGCTGCCGCGGCCGCTGTTTACGCCCAGGCAGCAGCAACATCGGCGTTTAAGCCGCCAATTGATATCATCAAGCGCAACGGGCAATTGGCCGCCCTCGGCCACGCCCACGCCCAGGCACAGGCACAGGCCTACGCCCATGCCCAGTATACATCCAGCTACAATGCTGCCGAGGCATATTACGGCTATGTTGCTGCCAGTCAACAGCAACATCAACAACAACATCAGCAACAACTCTGCTTGGACGCGCCGCAGAGTCGCAACTTTGACATGGTTGCCACCCAGTTGCATTCGCCCACGGAACGTTGCATTAAGGGCGCTGCCACGCCCCCGCAAAAGGAGCTGCCATCACCGCTGGTGGATGCCAAGCAATATACGATATTGCAGCCGGCGGGCATTGGCAGCCGAGCGGCGTCTGTGTTGCAGGATATAGCGCGTGAGGGCGTTGTGGGCGTGCCGCCGCTGGTGGCAACGCCGCCAGCAACAGCAGCAACAGCAACTGCAGCTGCAACACCAGCAACAGCAGCAGCAGCAACACCAACAACAGCAACAATTGCAGCAACGCCATCGCCGAGTTATTCGCCGAGCAGTCAGCATCGCGGTAAGTTGTCGTTGTCGTTGTTGTTCCAAAACTAGACACACAAAAAATAATAATATAAATAAATATAAATTAAAAACAATTAAAAAAAGGTGCCCCAAAAGTTGAAATATAATAATAAACACCACACTTCCCCGCACTCCAAACAAATAAAGTGTCAAAACTTGTGCTTTTTGAAAAGTACAGTTTGCAATAAAGCACAGCGTTGATCTGGCAACGCTGTACACGGTTTCCGGTATTGCGCTACCGTTTTTCACTTTGATTCTCATTTCGTTTTGATTGATCGATCGGCTGCGAAACTGTGCGAAACTTCTTGTTGCATTGAGTTTTAAGACTTCAAAATTGGCAAAAACATATTCTCAGACAGGGAGAGAGAGAAGAGAGAGAGAGAGAATTAGAGAGAGCGAGTCAGAGACAGAGAGAGAGAGAGAGAATGATCATACACACACACAAACTTCAACTATTTTTAAGTGACGCCAAAAAGTGTTTTTCTAACACTTATAAAAAGCAAAAAATGCATTTAAAATATATATTTTATATCTTGTTTTTCACTTTAAAACTTAACTTTATTTTTTACTTTTAAGCATTTTAAAATTTTCAACTTATTTTTAGCCTTTGAGCCCCAAACGAACACATTTCTTTAAAAACAAATGTGGTTCAATTTATTATATACTTATTCATATTTCAATTAATAATTTATCTTAAGCTAGATTCTGAAAAGTTGGAAATAAATAACATATTTGTTATTCAGCCCAAAGCTCTTCATACTTATTTATTTTTGAAATATATTTTATAATTATACTTTCATTAACTTAAGTTAAAAATTTTGAAAAATTAAAAACAATTCTAGAAAATAATTTTATAGGGCTAGATAATTCTAGAATTTGTGCATAAATTATTTTGGTATTTTTTAAAATACTCTGGAGATTTAAAGAAGACAATTGCTTTTGGAAATATCCAAACAAAGTTTGAATTTTTCGAAGATTTTTTGTTTTTAAAATCACGAAAATTTATTGCCATAAATTTGTTTACAAACAAACGAAAATTATCCTTTGTAATATAAATATTTAAGTAATTTTATTTTTAATTTAATAGCATGCGATAATGGATTTCATAATTATATATATTTTTAATATTATAGAATATTTATATTATTATTATCATTATTATTTTTTTTATTATGATTTTAGTTAAAGTTATAATTAATATAATAATATTATTATTATTATCATCGTTATAATTTGTATTGTTACTTTAATTATTATTATTATTTGCACATTTAGCTCAAGTGTCAGCCCGCCCCTCCTCTTCCTCCCCCTCCCTACACACACACACACAGACACACACACACACACACACTGACTTCATCTCCCTCCACCAGCAAAAACATAGAGCTCTTAAAAGACATTAAGCGATTTTGTCGTTATGAATGTTGCCTGTGTCATGTGGGGTTATTCAGGTTATTCAAATGGGCGAAGGGGGCGGTGGTTGTGTTGGAGGCGGGGCTCACACACACACACACACTCACGCAGAGACAAGACAAGACAACAACTAATGGCTTGTAAAAACCCTTTATGAAACCAACAACAACAACAGCAACAACAACAACACACATATGCACAATTTAGAGATGACAAAATTTCAATGCCTCACTTATAAAGAATTAATAACATAGTCTTTTAACAATAAAAACTAATTTATATACCTTATTCATAAGAAAGTATTGAAATTACAGGGTATATTTCAAAAAATAAACTCATGCTATTTAAATATGTAAATATTTTCCTTCCAAAAACAACTCTTCAAAAAAAGTTTTCAATGCATTTTTCCTGCATACTAACAAGACAACATAGAAATATGTGAGAGAGATATGGCAACGCTACCACATTTTCTTGCTATTCATAGAATGCAACAAAGTTAGTACTCAATATGTTTCAAATATTCTTCATAATTTTCATATTTCAATATTAAATTCTTCATCTCAAAAAAAATATTTTTTTACCAAAATCTGAAAAATTTAATTGTTGTTATGGGTATGGCAACACTCTTTACTTCCTATACTTTGCTTGTATACAAAAAAAATGCAAGAGATATGGTAACTCTATAATTTTATTTTCATGCTCTTTTTTTGAACAATTCCCAAAATATGCCTTTAAGCACATTTTTAATGGAAAAAGTCATTGAAAAGTGATTATATTAACAAATGACGTTTCAAATGTGATTGATATGGCAACTCTAGTGACAATTTCGGTTTTTTTTCATATAAAAAGTGTAAATGAAATGTGCTTCTTTTTCAAAACTTAGTTATAACGCTGTTAATTTTATATCTATGTTACTCTTTCTGAAAGAATTTTTCATTGATCTGGCAGCTCTATTTTGCATTATTTTATAGATTTTATTTATTTTTGTTTAGAAAACTTTTAAAAATATTTATTGTTTGCTGTCATTCTAAATTAGACGTTTCTCCAAGTGCCTTGGGTCGTGTTAACAATCGATTGTTGTTATCGATAACAAGATTTAAAATTTGTCTGTAAAATTGAGCTATTAAAACTAAGTCAAAAAAGAAAACGTTTAAAATTGTTTGTTAATGGATATAAATATCGATATAATTATCGATACTTAGCGGTATGTATCGATAATTCAGTTATTTAGCATGGTACGACTGTTGAAACTTAGATATTTTTAATAAATGGTAAATTTATGTAAATTTGTTAAATATTGATATATTTATCGATACATATGATGCATAAATTTATCGATAATTCAATTATTTATCATAGTAATCAATAAATAAGGTTTTTGATGACTATTCAAAATTTTAATTTTGTTGTAAAATGTATAGAAAATAATGTTCAAATTGAAACTATAATTTCGATAACATTTTCGAAATATATTCAGAAGAGCTGGGAGCATCTCTAATACACACACACACACAGGCACACCACTAAACACACTCAAACACACACATACATAGTGGCTTCTAGTTGAGTGCCTCTTTTGGTTTTTGGCCTTTTCACTAATTTCAGCGCATTGTACAATTTATAAAATTGAACTTGTTGTCGAAAAACTGAGCACACACAAGCACACATACGCACACACACACAGGCACACACACACACTCAAAATGATTAGATATAAAGGAATATGAAGCACGTTTTGTAAACCACTTTTGCATATTTATTTTGTCATTATGTAGGCATTAATATGCTGTGAGCTCAACTTGGGCACAAAAGTTGAAGTGCCTTTAAGCCAACAATACACAAAGACACACTACACTCACACACACACTACACACACACACACACAACACACACTATGGTATTCATATAATTTGAATGACTTTTTAAATAGTTGCACAAGCAGAATTTGCACATGGAAAGATACAAAGATACAAGCACGTAATAAGTCATTAGGCCTGGTTGTTGTTGTTCTTGTTGTTGTTAGCTAATGTGGCTTATTAGGCTTAAGCCAAACAGCTAGCTGACTGAAGACTAAAGGGCTGACGGGGGCGTGGCTTAAGGGGGCGACTGCAGCAACTTTGAGTTGCAATCTGCTTTTATTTTAATTAAATTCTAATTAGACTCGAGTTTTTGCAGTTTGACATTTTGAACGGCCACGTAATAGACACACACACACACACATACACACATACTTATATAGACTACACACACATGCCAAAATATTTCGAAAAATATTTCATTAAACCCCTTTAAAATGCTGCTGTTGCTGCCGTTGCCTGTCTGTCTTTTACAGCAGCAACATCTCGTTTTTGCGTGCATGTGTGCAAGTGTGTGTGCTGGATGTGTGTGTGTGTGTGTGTGTGTAGTGTGTGTACTGTGTCTAACATTATCTTTGAGAAATTTGTGCTTAGAAGGCCAAGTTTAGACGTGGTCTGGTCTGGATTTTTCCTGCCTGGCTTTTTTCAGGTTGTTGCTGCTGTCGCACCACCAACAACATGTCAACTCTCTGTCAGTGTGTGTGTGTGTGCGTGTGTGCGTGTGTGTATGCCTTTTTAAAGTAAATAAAATGCAAAGCTGTTTTCCATCAAATTTTAATTAATTATTTAGGCAAAAGAATTCGTTGCGCGTTCGTTCGTTGATTCAACAACAACATATTGTTGTTGCTGTCGTTGTTGCTGCTGCTGCTGCCGTTGCTCATTTTTCTATTTACGACTAGTTGTTGTTGCTCTCTCACTCTCTCTCTCTCCCACCTCTCTCTTCTTCTTTGCCGTGTGCGTTGTCAGCTGTACATTTTTGTTTAAAATTTTTCCTCTTGCTGTCAAGTTGTCGTCCCAATTTTCTCTGCCCCCACCCCCATTTCCCATAGAGCTTTTCACAATTTGCCTCATCTATCTAACGTACTCCTTGACGCATTCACATAATTAATTAGAAATCCTGTTGCCTGTTTCATTCGCCTAGAACATTTTTTTTTTTTTTTTTTTTTTGTTAGGCACTGTGTGTGTGTTGGTATGTGTGTGGTGTGTGTGTGTGCTAGTGTGTGTTTAGTTGATGGCTTGAATTTTGAATTTTCATGTGTTACTTGGTTACTTTTGTAGATGGCGCCAAATGCCCAACTCCGCATTGCACTGGCCAAGGACACGTCACGGGATTATATTCGCATCATCGCAGGTACAACAGACACTACACTACACAACATACACTACAATTCACTACACTGCACTACACAGAAGAGGTCTGCATGGCTGCATTCAAACTCAGCTCCCTGAGTGCAATAAATTCAAAAAAACCGGTTCTCATCGTATTGAATACTCATTTTTGAGATTAATTTGTTGTTCAAATGAACAACATCGAGTGAATGAAATGAATGAAGCATCGATTTTCAGAGTACTCACAATACAAATTACTTTATTTGAAATGATTAATATGTTACAGTTAATATTGCTCGTCACAAAATTGGATATCCGAAATTTTGAGGCATAGAAACAAAAATTACGGCACTTATCCGCCTCATTCGTTTTTTTCGGTTATTTCGTCATTCAATTATCTCTGCCTATTTTGAATGTGAAGCTATCGATTTCAATTTATTCAATTCATTCAATTCCCTCAATTCGTTCAATTCATTCATTCAATTCATTCATTCAATTCTTTCATTCAATTCATTCATTCATTCAATTAATTCATTCATTTCATTTATTCAATTCATTCATTCAATTCATTCATTTCATTAGACGACGCAGCTGAACTCATTCAATTCAGTTCAGCAAATGTCTCATTTGACGTTTTTAATGCAGTCATGCAGACCTCTACTACACACACACACACACCCTCTACACACACACACACACACATCAGTCTCGACTTGAGAATTGAACTCTGCTCTGTTCTTCTTCTTCTTATCTTGACTTTAGTTTGTCGGGTTGCCCCAAACGTGATAAGGTCACCACGGAATGTAAGTGCGAATCAAAATGTTTCCATTCATTTGTGTGTAGATCACATGTGCGTAGATCGCTCTCTCTCTCTCTCTGTCTCTCCTCTCTTTATTTCTCCTTAAAATATATCTGTCTCTCTATTTAATTCTCTTTATTTACCTGTTAGCTCTCTCTTTCTTTCAAAGCTTAAACGCAGCGGTGGGCACGCATGGGCTCCGGGAGCTAGCGGCTGCTTCCGAATTCAGTTTTGATGCCCACCGCTGCTTTAAAGCTCTTTCTTCTCATTTGTGTATGACTGTGAATGCTTAGTGCTGATGTGCTCTCTGTCTCTCTCCTTCTCTCTCTCTCTCTCTCTCTCTCTCTCTCTATCTCAATCTCTTGCTCTCTTTAGCCCTACTCTTCTCTTCGATTTGCATGTAGATTGGATTTTTCAGGCGAATTTTATCGATAGTTTACGTTGTTGGCTCATTTCTCATCACTAGCTAAAGTGCTCTGAAGCTTCCTCTCTCTCTCTCTCTCTCTCTCTCTCTCATTCTTTCTTACTCTTTGTTGGCAAGTCTCTGTCACATTCTTATCTTTATTTTTTCGGCGTTTTCTTACTTGAGAAATCTTCGAAATACGTTATTTTTCACTCTCTCTTAAGAACTTGAGCTTTTTAAGCTTTAGGGAGCTTTTTTTTATGAATCTAAAGCTCTTAATTGACAATTTTATTAAATTGTTGTTAAGCTTCTGATTCACCCTTTTTTTCGCTCAGTGTATCTAAGCTGTATCTTTTCTCTTGGTTTATCTAAGCTTTCTCTCTCTCTCTTTATATCTTTGTCTCTAACCTTTTTTCATACTCTGTCTCTCACACCTTTTCATACTTCCATTCTCACTCTCACACTCTCTCTGAATACTGAATGGTAAAAGCTCTACTGTCTCTCACATTTCTGTCTCTCTTCCTCTCCCTATATCTCTGTCTTTGTCTCTTCCTCGCTCTCTCTCTCTCTCTCTCTCTCTATTGATGTCTTGTGACTGTGATTGTAGTTAGCTTTGTCTTGTCTTGTCGTGTCCTTAGCAATTTTTACCAGTTACCGCTGCCAATTTAACTAATCACACATTAAAAAATTGCCCCCCCTTTCGGCTCCCCACACACCCGTTCGATAACACAACGAATGATCGATAACAATAACACGCAGTGTTGGCGCTGCACGAACAGATTCTCAAGTGCCCCACGCCCGGATGCAACGGACGGGGCCACGTCCAGCCGCATCGCAGTGTCCATCGGAGTCTCTCCGGCTGCCCGAGGGCGGTTCGTGGACGCTCGTCAAGTCGACGACAGTTGTTATCGATAGGCGATAAATCGATAGCGATACCGATACCGATACCAATACCGATAGCGATAACAATACCGCTAGCACTAGGCAATATTGATAGCAATAACGATAACGATAACGATTATCGTGCCGATAACGATAACGATAACACTAAAGACAAGCGTTTAAATAACGATAAAACAGCAGGTGCGTTCTATCGCCTGTCTGTTGTCCACGCAACAACAACAACAACCAATTCTCGTTAAACTCATTTCTCTCTCTCTCTCTCTCTCTCTCTATTTGTCTCTCTCGCGCTCTCTCTCTGTCGCTCTCTCTCTTTCTCTCTCTTTGGGGCTCTTTTGCGCTCTTTTTAATCTCTCTTAACTCACTGCTTCTTCTACTCCCAACTTTTCTCTTCTCTCTGTCTCTCTTTCTCTTCCTTTCTCTCATTCTCTTTCCCGCGCAGCTGGAGAACTGGAGCAGCCGGAAAAGGAGCTGCATCCGCTGGACAAACTCAAAATCAGCTCCACTCAATTTCTAAACAATAACAACAACAACAGCAGCTGCATCAACAACAACAACAACAGCAGCAACAACAACAATAACAACAACAACAATAACAAAACGATGCCCATTATTAAATCAGAGTACAGTCCCGTCGCCAGCATCAAGTCGGAGTACAACAAAAGTCCGATGCACTCGTATCTGGCGAACGATGTTGCCAGTGCGATTCCCGCCGCAGTTGCAATTCCCGCTGGCAGCGCACGCGTCAACAGCAACAGCAGCAACAACAACAACAATAACAACAACACCAACAGCAATGCGAGTGAACCGCATTTGAGTCGCTTTGTTGGTCTGCACAGTCCACATGCCCACCACCAACAACAGCAGCAGCAGCAACAGCAGCAACAACAGCAACAGCAACAACAGCAGCAGCAACAACAGCAGCAGCAACATACGTTGCATCAGCAACGTGGTCCTTTTATTGAGGGCAATGCCAGTCACGATGCCACAGATCCAGCCAGCTACCACACGGAGCACCAACAGCAACAACAGCAGCAGCAACAGCAGCAGCAACAACAACAGCAGCAACAACAGGCGGATGAACGACAGCAGCAATATGAGCAAATGCGTTATGCACACGATGCTGCTGCTGCTGTCGAGCAACAACAACAGCAACAACAACAGCAACAGCAGCAACAGTTGCTCGCCAGCAACAATCCGAGCAGCAGCGAACTTTCACCTGTCACCGCACGCAGCGCCTATGATCCGCACACGCACTCACATCCGCATCCGCATACACATCCGCATCCGCATACACATCCGCATCCGCCCAGTTCAGTGGCGCCCGTGTTTGTAGGTCTCGGTGTTGCCGATGCTGTTGCTGCCGGCACAACGGGCTTCGAGCGCTACGATCCCAATTGCTGTCCCAGCACCGGACAGCGGACAGCAACAGCTGCTGCTGCTGCTGCTGCCGGCCCCGCCAACATGTATCATTATTTGCCCCAGAGTGCGGATGATTTGCAGGCGCAGCAGCAGAAATACTTGCAGGAGCAACAGTTGCTGATGGCCAAGGCCGAGCACGAGGAGCTGACCAATGGCGGCGGTCCAATCTATCCACGTCCCATGTATCATTATGATCCGACAATGGGTCCATTGCCGCCGGGCTTCTCCGCCATCAATTTGAGCGTGAAAATGGCGGCTGCGCAGGCGGCAGCAGCAGCGGCTGCCTATCAAAATCAGCAGCAGCAGCAACAACAGCAGCAGCAGCAACAGCAGCAGCAACATCACCAGCAACAACAGCAGCAGCAACAGCAACAGCAGCAACAACAACAACACAGCAAACAAAGCAGCTCGCCCACGCCTACAAATGTGGGCGTGGTAGCGCCAGCTGTTGATTTATCCGGCGCCACATCGGTGACTTCATCGGCGAGTCCGCACGGCTTCAACTCGCCCGCGTCGCACCAGCAATACAACAACAGCAGCAGCAACAACAACAACAACCAGCAGCGCATGGGCAACGGCAGCCCACAGCCGGGCGCCAGTCCCAACATCGCCAGCCCCCAGGTGCCCAGTCCGCAGGGCCAAACGCTGGACTTGAGCGTCACACGCTTGCCGCACAGGTGAGACGCAAACCCAACTCCCCTCCCGCTTCCTCCCCTTCCCTTTCCTCTACCCAGTGTCGGCAGCATATTCCGTACTGAACGCAGCAAAGATGTATTTGCAAAGTCACTTTTTATGGGTACTTTCAGTATTTTGCTTAGTATATTTTTCAAGTATTTTGTAGTATTTTTAAGGAACCTTTTGTGAGTGTTTTTGGTATTTTTAAAATTTTTTTTGGTATTTTGTAGTATTTTTAAGAAACATTTGTGGGTATTTTTGGTTTTTTTTTTTGGTATTTTTCTAGTATTTGTTTGGTATTTTTCTAGTATTTCTTTTGGAATTTTTCTAGTATTTTGTAGTATTTTTAAGGAACTTTTTGTGGGTATTTTTGGTATTTTTTGGTATTTTTTAGAATTTTTAAGGAACTTTTTGTAGGAATCTTTGATATTTTTAGATGAGTCTTTTGGAAATTTTGGAGGTATTTTCAGAATATTATTTATTATTTTCCCACTTTGTTTTTTGTGGGTATTTTTAGTATTTTTTTTTTAGTATTTTTCTGGTACCGTCTGGCAAACATTATTAGACAATTTTTGATGAGTATTTTGGGCATCTTAGGGCTTATTTTTTGGTATTTTCAGAATACCTCTTACTATGTATTTGTAGGGTTTTTTTTTTTTTTTTATTTTTTATTTTGAGGTATACTTCGAGTTTTACGACAAAGACAAAGTAAAAAAACAAAGAAACTGACCCCAATGAACTCAGCAATTATGAAAGCTATAGCTATTAAATTTGGTATGATAAGATAAGATAAGGTTTATATGAGTTTGCGCATATTTGAAGTTTAACTCAAGTTAAGTTACAATATTTTGACTTTATAACGTTAAATTTCGTTAAATATAAGGAATATGGCAAGTTTAACCCAAGATAATCGATACTTCGGGTGTCTGAACTCAAGGAATACATAAATAATAATTAATTAATAAAATATAGATACTATTATTATAAAGTTAAGCACATTATGTGTTTTACTAGCATTTTCTTAGAGATTGCAAAAGCTAGAGGTACCAAATTTGGTATGTAGATACGAGTCTTCCTTCTGTGCGGGTTTTTGATTAAAAATTGCATTTAACTCAAGCAATTTGTACTATAAATTATTATTAGAAAAGCAAACTACTTGAACTGCCTTGGGTAACGAGTATAGGACTATATTTAACAACATTTGAGTGAACTTTATTTAATAATTTAACTCATTTATTTGTTTCTTTTGAATAGCATCATCACGAGTCCGCAGTACGGCGCGGACGGCCTTGTTGTTGGTCACGGCCAGGGCTTTGGAAGTGCTGCGCCCGGTTCGATTGGACCAAACGGACCGCCTCGTTCACCGCAAATGGAGCCGGTGGACTTTAGCGGACCACCGCGTCCACTTGGCTTCGGACTGGTGGGTCACATAAGCGGTCCGCGACCCTACAGTCGCGAATCGACGCCCGACAGCGGCGGCTCGCACTACATTGAAACGTACCGGGATCCAAGTGGTAAGTTTAACCTAATTACACCAATTTTTGACTATCTTATTAATTTATACAATCAATTGTTATTTATCTTTTACCTTTTAGGTTACTCACCTCATCCTGGCTATGGCATGGTAGTGCAATCGGACTATCCACCAGCCGGCTATCATGGCTACGGCCCCGCCGCCTATCAGTGCAGCAATCCGTATGCGACAGCCGTCGGACCCGGCGGCTATCCGACGCCCGTATCCGGCGGCTATTCGCCCAGTCCGGCCACCTGCTACTCGATGCCACCGCCGCAGCACATACCGCAACACGACAAGACCAAAGATGGGTGAGTACTGCCATCTTTCTCCATCTCCATCTTCACTTTCATCCGGCTTTTGTCCCATAATGAAATATGCAATTATCATAAATGACACCTTGCCGAGTGCTAACCAAATGTGACTCTACCTACTCTGGTTGCTTTTTCATCTACTCAACTATCCCTCCTCATTCACATTTCACTCATCCGTCACTGTCCGGCACGTGGCACAGTGGTTACAGCTTCTATGCACTTATTATGAAATTTCTAAAAAAAAAATAAAAAAATAATATTTTAAAATGGCAAAAATTGCGTCAAATTTACTTTAAAATTCTATTTCAATATTTTCAAAACATTAATCTCCAATTTACTTGCAATAACTTAAAAAAAAAAAAAAAAGGTAAAATTAATTTAAAATTTCAAAAATTTACTTAAAATGTACATCAAAAATACATTTCTGTCTTTTTAAAACATCAATTTAAATGTACTTTCTAATTCCCTTGCAATTACTTCAAAAAATAGCTCTGATTAAGTTGTTAATTCCACATATTTTTATAAAAGATCAAAAATAAACAACGATTAAAATTGCAAATTTATTTTCCTACATTTTCAAAATCCTTTGCAATCTATTCAAAACATAGCTCTGATTAATACTTTAATTCTACATATGAATATGAATTTATAACATCTTCTTAAATTTTTTATGCCTTATTTACTTATTTTTTGTCAAGGGAAATAACAAAAATTTTACATTATTAAATACTTCAAAAATTATAAGAAAAAAACTCTTCCAAACATTAAAGTTTTTCATGTCATATACCAATTATATTTAGCAAGATTCTTTCCTTAAAACAATAACTCTGACAGACAAATATGGAAATTTTAATAAAATTAAAAATTTAAAAATTTATGTATATGTCAAACTTAAGTTTAATAAGATATTTTGTAAAGTATGCTGTCAAGTTCCTTTTTAAAGATTTCGAGCTAAATTCCTTTGGAAATACTCGAAAAATCATCTCAATTGATGATAATTGATGATAATCTGTAAGAATTTAATGACTTGATTTTCAAAGAGTTTTTCAACCAATTGCGTGCCACTGTGCATACTATGTGTGTGTTTGCAGTCTGCGTGGACAAGTGGCTTTAATATTTATGATTACGACTATGCAGACGCAGAGCGCTCATAAAACGCCGCCCAAGACTAAGACCAAGACTGAAAGCAACACACACATTAGCCAAACCCAAACTAAAACCCAATTCCAATCCCTCTTGACCCACCTCCTTCCACTTTTGACACTGTAAATTTAATAAAACTTTAAAAGGCAAGTGCGCAAAGTTTTGCGGCTTATCGGTTATCTGTTGGCCAACAGACTCAGACTCAGACTTTAAGCCAAACTAACGATGAGTTTCAATTGCTTGTTCTCTGCTCATAGATTGACGGGCTGCTCCCGCTCGGATCGCAATCATCTGCAATCGCATTCGCAGGAGCTGAAGTGCCCGACGCCCGGATGCGATGGATCTGGCCATGTCACCGGCAACTACTCCTCGCACCGCAGCCTCTCCGGCTGTCCGCGGGCTAACAAGCCCAAGAGCAAGCCACGCGACGGCCAGGACTCGGAGCCGCTGCGCTGTCCCATCCCGGGCTGCGATGGCTCCGGCCACTCCACGGGCAAATTCCTCTCACACAGAAGGTGAGTTCAATTTACAAATCAATAATTATTTATGAATTTAATTTAATTTTATTTAAGTTTAAGTTGTATTTTTCATGCATGCGCCTTAGAATTCTCAACTGGTTCTAACCGCAAAAAAGTGACACCATCTTTAAATTTTAAGTTTTTTTATTTATGCATTAGAATTCCCAACTTGTCGCGGTTTTTATGTAATTCAACTATGTAGTATAGTATATTTCAAGATTGACGCGAACTTAAATATGAACAACAAGTTTATTTTGGGACAAGATCAAAACTTTTGTATACTCCACCTATTAGGATTTCATCTTTTACAGACTTGAATTAATCCCAAAACTTACTTCTTAATTTTGGAAAACTCGAACTCAGTCGCCTTTTTAGATAGTTTGTACTTGAATATACCCTGTTTTAAGTACGGAAATATATATGTTTTTGTGTATACCAATCTTAATTGCAGTGCATCGGGTTGTCCCATTGCCAATCGCAACAAGATGCGCGTCCTCGAAGCCGGCGGCACCGTGGAACAACACAAGGCCGCTGTCGCAGCTGCCACGGCCATGAAATTTGATGGTGAGTTTTATTTCTATTTTTCACACTTAAGAAAAAATCTAAAAATCAGTTTTCAAATTACCAAAATCATGAAATTAATAACTAAATTATATTAAATATTAAGTCTTAACTACAAATATTCAAAGAAATTTAAAAGAAACAGAAAACAATTTCAAGAATCCTTAAAACTAAGAAAGCTTTTTTTTATTCTCTTGTTTTCCAATTTATAATCAAATTGAAAACTCTTAATTTCTTAGTTAACGAAAGCTACAAATTACAATAAAATTTGTATTAACTTTAAAACTTAAAAGATAAGAAAACTTTTAATACAACTTTGATACAAATATCCAACATTTTTGAAAAGTTTCGCGAATATTTGACTTTTAATATTTGTTAAATATACATGTACAAAATCAATTTAAAAAATTTCTCTTAGCTTATTTCATAAATCATTTTATAATTTTCCCAAACTCGTTTCGGATTCGATAAATAGACAATTGCTATAATATCAATAAAAATAATGTCAAGTAATCATACTCAATACATATTTGTCCATCTCTTTTCATCTCTCTCTCTCTCTCTCTCTCTCTCTCCTTCTCTCTCCTCCTCCACCTCTCGCTCGCTCTTTCTGTTTAGCCTGCACCACAGTTGGCAGTCAGGGTATCAAGAAACCCAAGTTCGATGAGGTCACAATGGTTTATCCCAAGGGTTATACAGGTAAGTCATCATTACGATCCCACACAGATCTCTCTCTCTCTCTCTCTCTCACTCTTGAGATATTTTAGTTACTATCTGTCTATCTATCTCTCTCTTGCGTGTTTTCTGTTATGAACTGGGCTTGTCATCAAGTTGGCAACACATACAGATACAGAAGAAGAAGCATTCCAAATGTCAGAGATGACACTCTCGATATCTTGTGTTATCGATTAATGTTCAAATTCAAATTCGAGTGTAATTCGATTTATTCTATGACATTTTGTGAACGACTGTCTCGCTCGCTCTTCTGGCCTGTTGTTGCTCTCTTTGCGCTCTCTCTCGCTCTCTCGTATTGTACATTTTCGGTTGGAATTTTGTGTGCGTGTGCTAACGTCTAAAAGAAAAAAAAAAAACAAGGAACACTTTACTTTTGACTTGCGTTTATCATTTATCTTTCGGTTCAACATTTTCGGAATATGTAAGGCAAAAAAATACCAAAAAAAAATACCAAAAAAATACCAAAAAATACCTAAAAAAAATACTAAAAACAAAAATATATTTTTCAAAAAATAAAGTGCAATTGCTTTTTTTTGCGTAATAGCCTTGCGTATACAAAATACTAAAAATACCGCATTTGCATACCTTACGACAGACGACGGGCCTCGAGATTTGTCGCCAATCCCGGTACATAACATGAACCCGACGCCTGATACTTATCGAGTATATTTCTCGATATATACACACAATAAACATACATCTTATACACACTTAAATTCAAATTTTTAATTCCGTTTTTCCTTCTTTTTATTTCGTTTCATGGTTTTGTCGTTATCTTTTAGATTACGCGACGTTTTGTATCGGTGCTGAGTATCTACTGTAAATATAGGCAAAGCAAAATACTGAAAATAGATCACATGTACATATATAAAAAAAAATACCAAAAAAATAACAAAAAATACAAAAAAAAATACCAAAAAAAATACCAAAAAAATACCTAAGCAGAAATAACTGAAATGCAATAAACAAAAATAGTGATCCACAGAAAAAAATAATAATAATTTAAAAAAAAAATACCGAAAGACAAGAACAACAACAAAAAGTCACACAAGCAAATGATATTGATAATGATCCATAAGGTAAGCTGTGTTATTTGCTATCTCACTTACACCCGCACACAAACATTCTCTCTCTCACACAAACACACACACACACACATCACATTCACCTTCACACCGAAAGCTCCAATTGAGTTGCTAGCACACGCGCACATTGACAACCGTGGAGAGCTTTTTATTCAAAAAACATAATGAGCAAGCTTAACGTCCAAAGAGAACAAACAACAAGAACAACAACAAAATGTTCGACATAACTGTTAAATCATTCGGCAGAGAGCGCGCTTCAAATATATGTTTATTTGTACTAACAACTGTGCTTCTTCTACTCTCCCTTTCCCTCTCTCTCACTCTCTGCTTTAGGAGGCGGCGGATTGGATATTGTCATGAGCGGCGTCGGCGTCGGCGTCCCTTTGCCGCCTGGCATTAATAACAACAACAGTAGCGTCGGCGTCGTCGGCGTTGGCGTTGGCGTTAACAGCGACAAAACAGCGGTCGGCAATGTTAATGTTAGCGTTGGCGGCGGCAGCGATGATCTCAATACGTTGGAGGCCGAAATATCGGAGCTGCAGCGCGAAAATGCACGTGTCGAGTCGCAGATGATGCGTCTGAAATCGGACATCAATGCCATGGAGTCGCAGTTGAGCACCAGCGATCGGGTACGTAGGCTCAGGTTCGTTGATGGCAACAAATTTTGAGTATTTTACATATATCTTAAAACATTACTAACCTCAAAATCTGTATATGGGTAGATCCAGAAAACGTATGATCCAAAAATTCTTTATTAAAACAATATAAGCTAGAAAAAACTCGGTAGGATGATTCTACATTTGAAAAAATTCACTTCTTCTATAGTTTTTCCCATTTCCTTAAAAAAAAACTCTCATCTTGTAAAATTTTCTTCCAGAAATGTATTCAAAATTTTTATTTGCGCAATATACGCTAGAAAAATCTCGCTAGGATGATTCTACATTGGAATAAATTCACTTTTTCTATAATTTTGCCCATTTTCTTAATAAATTGATTTTCAAAATGAACCGTTTGTATTCTAACAATTACACTAAGTGAAATAGTAAGATGGTAACATAAAACATTTGAATACATAGAAATATAGTCAAACTTCCATAACTTCAACTTCTATAGAAGGTTTAGCACGCCCAAAAACTTACAATTTATCAAAGTCTCACATCTTGTGAAATTTCCTACCAGAAACATACTCAATTTATTTATTTAAGTGATATACGCTAGAAGAAATTCACTGAAATGAGCATATCGACTCTACATTGAAATAAATGCACTTTTTCCATAATTTTGCTCATTTTCCAAAAATATTGACTTCCACAATTAACCGTTTGTATTCTATCGAATGCACTAAGTGAAATAGTTAGATTGTAACATGAACCATTTGAATACCAAGAAATATATTGAATCTTTAATTAACACTAGATCTACCACGCCAGTCAAAATGACTGGTTTTACTTTTTATTTCATAAATATTGACTAAGTGTTTTTATTTTTTTTCGATATTATGTTATGACTTTTTAAATAACCACTAAATACATACAATTTGATAAGTTAATTTCATTTTGTGTTCATAGGAAAAAAGATTTTTTTTGTTTTTGGCACTTATACCGTAACCAGTCATTTTGACTGGATATATGTTTGATATGCAAATGCTTTATATTTTGCCCTTTTAGGACGTTCCCTTGTTTGAAACATCACTGTTTGTAAGTTTGTTTACACATCCCTGTAATAATCAATTAGTGTGACAGCATATTTTTCGGGAATTCCCCTATTACAAAAAAAAATTGTATATCAGGAATTTTGTTGAAAACCGTTATGAGACATCATTTATTCATTGAGTTCAATTCTGTTCTGTTCCAGTCAAAATGACTGGTACTGTAAACCATGTAATAAACATGATTATTTTGATTAAAACTAAAACACAATTGATGCATTTTTATGTTTTTATTTATATTTTTTTATTTCTCATCAATTCATTTAAAGGATTAAGAATTTTAATATAAAATAATAGGACTTTTCTTCACCAGTCAAATTGACTGGCTCTGGTATAAATAGGTATGCAAATTTCTTGGTAAATCTAGTGTTAAAAACAAGTTTTTCAAGCTGCTTTCGAAAACGAATAATATTCGTTGAAAAACATCTTTTTACAAACTTGTCACAGTCGCGATCAATAATAAAACTTGTAAAACAAATCTAATGATAGTAATATTTTAAATCAATTCCTATAAATGGAAATCTACATTATTTTAATATGCTTTAAAAGTATTTTATTTCAAATTACTCGCCAAATTTCGCTAACTTTCCAATTTTTCAACAAGAAGTCAAAAATTACTTAAATTTTTTGTCTCGTTCACGTAGCTCTGTTTTTTTACAAATAACGCGTAAACGACAAGATCTTAAAATAGTGTTGATAAAATGCATTAGAAACGTAAAAAAACCTATTTAAAAACTTACATTTTTGGCATTTTTTGTTCTCGGTCCTGGAAATAGCCATAACCAGAAATCGGGTGTTAATTGTGGAACATAAATGTTTACAAAATGTTCATTATTGATCAATTTAAAGTTTTCGATGCAAGTGAAAAATATGCCCATATGTATATATGTATATTATATATATTCATAAGTAGGCTAAGGCAACTTTCTTGTGGATTCTTCTGTTTCTGTCCCGTTTCTGGTCATGCGCAGCGAAAGTTGCGAGTTTGTCGAAAGTTTTTGGCACCTGAGCCCGCAGTCGGCGATTTTGCAGCTAAGTTGCGGCCACTTTTCAAGGACGTCTCTAAACTCGCTCGAAGTCGAAGTGGAAGTCGTAGCAACAATAATAAAGCGACTGTAAAAAATACAGTAAAAATAATACACACACACAGACATAAAGAGTGGAAAATGGTGAAAAGTCGGCGCAAAAGTCGCCAAACAAAAGTTTTGCCAGCCGCCGTCGCCGTCGTCGTCATCGTGTTAACTTTTCTACTTGGCAAATGTACTTTTTAACCCAAAACATGGCTAAAGAAAGTTAGGCGACGTCTGCCCCCCTCCCCCCTTTAACCCCTTTCAACTCTTACAAAAAAAAAAACTTTATTATATTGAAATTAACGCGCGACCAAATAGAAAAGTTTATTTTTGGCGCAGAAGAAGCAGCATAACTAACTTCCGTTTTCACTTGGAAATTAAACAGCGCATTTTTTAACATTTGTTTAACATTTCTTTAAAAATACATATTTATTATTTTTTGTATTTATTTGATGTCACAAAGTGTCGAATGATCACGTGCAGCGCCCTCTGTTGTCCGATTTAACGATTGCAGGCCCTGCTTTCAAAATGGCGTCACAGCAGCCAATCGGATTTGCCTTGCAGCTGCAGTTGCCGTCGACTGCATCCAGCGACGAATCAGCGCAGAGCAGAGCAGAGCACACAACGCAACGCCACCCCTAAAATGTATTGCCCTCCTTCTGCTCACTCCCTACCTACCTACCTACCTACCTACCTAAATGTGTTGTTGCTCTACGCATGCCATGTCCCTATACACATGCACACATATGTTTGTATGTGTGTGGTCATGCGCAGGCAGCTGCAACTACACCCAGCCCCCAAATGGTCTTCGCTGCTGCTGCTGCTCCTCCTCTCTCACTCACTCCAACTTCACTCAATTGTCGGTCTCTTTGGTATCCATCCATCCGTCTGTCAGTCGTCGTCGTCGCAGTCGGCACCAAAGGCAGCCAACAAATCGCAGAGCGCCATTTGATTTGTGTGTTTGCTCCTAAAAACAGCACAAACTGTGCTACAACGTCAGCGTCGACGCCAGCAGCGACGCGACGCGACGCCGGGCAGCATAACCTCTGTGTGGCCTCTCGGCTCAGCTCCTAAGGGAACTAAACGAGCGCAAGAAAAAAGCACAACAGAAAAAATCGCAACAAAAAAAAATACGAAAAAGAAACGCAGGCAGCGACAGCGGCAGAGGCAGAGGCTGTTGGCTGCCTTTGTTCCCACTCTCCCACTCTCTCACAGACTCTCGCACTCACACACTTGCTGGCTGGTTTGCTTGCTTGCTTGCGTGCTCGCTCTCTCTTGCGCACTCACGTTCTGTGTGCGTGTGTGTGAGTTCGTGTGCAATCGTCGCTCGCATTCGTTCGTTTTGTTTTTGTTGCTGTTTTCTGTTTCTTTTTTGCTTTGCTGCGTTCTTATTGGAATTTCAATTGGCTTGTGTGAGAGTGTGTATGTGTGTGTGTTATACATAAGCGCAGCAAATACAAATGAAGCTCCCTAAAATTGAAATCAATGAATCAATTGAATATATGTATGAAATAAATCAACCAATTGGACACAAACACTAACACAAATGTGCGCGCTATCTCTTTTTAACTTTTGCAGGAGGCTTCTCCACTGAGCGCACATCAGCAACAGCAGCAACAACAGCAGCAACAGCAACAACAACAGCAGCAGCAACAACAACAACGTGTTGTTGCATCGCCCAGCGGCCAATCGCCCTTCGCCGGCGTCTCCTCGACAACAACAACAACAACGGATCTTGTGCCCAGCGGCAACATGCAACATGTCAGCGAAGGCGGTGTTGCTGCTGCTGCTGCTGCTGCTGCACCCAATGCCAATCTCAACAATTATTACGAGAGCTTGCGCAACAATGTCATCACTCTGCTGGAGCATGTGCGTCTGCCACCGCCACCGCCACCTGGAGCAACAACAGCAGCTGTTGCAGCTGCAGCACCACCAACAGTTGCTGTTGCCATGGACAATGGCTGCAGCAGCGGGGTGGGGGATCATCACACGGCAGCAGCAACTGCGTCAGCATATTCCACATTGTTGCCACCGCCACCGCCGCCACCAACGGTACCGGTGTCCGCAACGGTAACTGCCACGCCCATGTACGGACATCAGGGCGGTGTTGCTGGCGCCTGTGCAACAACAACAGCAGCAGCGCCGCCACCGCCGCCGCCACCGCATCACGCCTATACGGTGCATCATCCGGGCGGTTATCATCCACACGGCCATCTGAATCATCTGAATTTGAATCATCATCCACACTCGCATCCGCATTCACATCCGCATTCGCATCATGCGCCGCATCCGCACGAACACTTCGACTCGTACATCTCCAAACTGCAGTCGCTCTGCGTACCGCCCGATGTGTACGCCCTGCCCGAGGATGCGGGCAGACCCGTCTACAACTCGGTAAAGCCCACAATGCACCAGGACTACGGCAAGCTCATGCCCACGCCCATTTAAGGCGTGTAAGGTGGCGTTAGGTGTAAGGCCGTGAGCAGTACCAACGGTTTGTGAGCAGTACCAACGGTTTGTGAGCAGTACCAAAGGTTTGTGTGCAGTACCAACGGTTTGTGAGCAGTACCAAAGGTTTGTGTGCATGAATCATGCGTCAATCAATTGAATCACATGAGTCAGAGTCGGAATTTAGAAATTCTAAATGCCCTATTAAATTTGAGATTACTTGAGATTCGTTTAACTACAAGGTACAGAAAGGCGAGCATACTCTTAGCCTGTGTTAGATATTTTTGAATTTCCCATCAACTATTTTATAGAGTTTGAAAAGTTTGTTACTTCAAGTACTATAACTTATTTTAAGTATTATTTTTGACACTTAAAAATGCGAGCATATTCGTTTTAGTTTGACTACAGGGTAAAGCCAAGCGAGCATACTCTTTGCCCAAGTCCGATTTTCCTCAAAAACCCTATAAAACAATTTGATAGAATTTGAATAGTTTAACTTGATGGATTTTATTCATGAGACTTAAAAATGCGAGCATACTCGTCTTTCGTTTGACTACAGGTTATAGAAAGTACATAAATCCGCACATACTTGTAGGGTATCAAAAGGCGAGCATACTCGTTTCTTTTTTCAAGTACCGGGTATTCAAAATGCGTTTATACTCGCATGATTCAACTGAATTCATGAACGTGAATGATTCGTGCTGCCATCAATAAGTAAAAAAGTGAAGCGATAAGTTTAGAGAGAGAGAGAGAGAGTGAGAGAGAGAGAGTGAGAGAGAGTGAGAGAGAGAGAGAGAGGGAGAGAAGCTTAGAGTAGTAGATTGAGCTGTTCCACGTTTGATAAACAAATTGTATAAATTATTAAATATTTAGAATAAAAAAACTATAAATTAAATTCAATGTGCGCTTTCAGTTATTGTTTTTTTTTCTAGATTATATGTTTCTTAAGTATATAGTATGAGTATATCTATATATTTGTAACTGTAACTGTATCTGTATCTAATACTACCTAGAAGTTAAAAAAATATGTAGGACATTTTTTGTTTTTGGTTTTTTGATGTCAATTTTGTATAACAAGTTTGTGAACAACTTGAGAAAATAAATGAAAAGGAAGATGAAGATAAAGAAGTAGAGAAAGCAACAGCTGATAAGTTTAGGAAGTCTAACACCAACGCAAAAAGAAAATAAAAACAACAGAAATCTATGCAAATATAATCAACAATAAACTAAAAAAAAAAATACGCTTTTTTTTTGTAATGTTAAATTTTAGTACGTAAAAAACTATCAAATAATAATCAACTACTATAAATATGTAAGTGAAGTACAGTTATTACAAAACACACACACATACACACACACACACACACACACAACACAACACACAAACACTTCCACAAGCATTAAACTTAGATTCATAAGTTTTAATGTTAAAAAAAAAGAAAATATTCAAATCGATTGATATCGATAAAAAGTAGTGTGCAAAAATGCGAAAAAGCTAAATATTTAGTATCGAAAAGAAATAAAAATTATGATAAAAGGAAAACGAATAAAAAAATTCAGTGCAATACATTTAAAAAACAATGAATGAAAAATGAAATGTTAAACTTAAGTAAAAAGTAGTTGATCAAACTTTTTTTTTGTATTGTATTACGTACTTATAAATACTTATAAATAACTAAATATAACTATAAACTAAACTAAACTAAACCAAATCAATGGAGCGAAATCCTAAACCAAAAAAAAAAAAAAAAAAAAACCGCAAGGTAATTTAGACGAATTTTAAACCAAAAAAAAAACCAAAATAGCAGGCTTAAAAATTATTGTATTAAATAAAATTAAATGGATAAAAACATGAAAAAAAATAATAATAATAATGAAATGGAAACTATAAATATATATTACGATAACTATAAATATATATAATAATAATTATACATAAATATATGTATTATTGTATTGTATAACAAAAAAAAGAATTCTGTAATTTACGAAAATATTTTATGTGATCATTGTCTTTTTTTTTAATAATATTACAAGAAATAAATAATTCAAATACAAATAAAGGATATACACAATATCTGAGTTAACATTCTATGCGGTTTTTTGCGGGGGTATATGTTTAAAATTTTGGGAGTGTTTCTGAGATTTGTGAGTGGAATCTCAAACATTTTTCAAATCTTTAAGTTTCTGATTTTTTAAGCGTAAGTTCTAGAAATTACATCGGATACTGTCCGATAAATTGACAAATTCTTATTTAAAAAAAAAATTGATATACAATTCAACCAGCAGTATTGAGCAAAAAAGAAATCCAGTGTTGGTTAATGCGATTTTAAGTTGAAAAATCAAGAACTTAACATTTTTTTAATAGCCTTAACAATCATAGAAGTTTTTATTGCAAATGCAATTGAAATGGGACCATGGAGGACTGTGCTTAAGTCAGTAAAAAATCAATTAAACTCCTGGAAAAAATGTGAGCATGGAGGACTAGAATCATGCTGAATTAAATTCAAGAAATTGACAAAAATAATCTAAAACTGAAAGATGTAATTTCTATTAGATAATTTAGATAAGCAATGACAATGAAGTGACCATGGAGGACAAGAATCACTCTGAATTGACCATGGAGGACAAAGTGCACAACGCAAACTAATGCACATAAATAAATTATTATTATAATAGCAGTTTAACAGCAAATAAAATAGAAAACATGAATACATAAAAATGTGACCATGGAGGACGCTCACATACTTCGTTGGCAAAGTATGTAACAGTAGTGATTAATTAAGTTTTGGACACACAAAGTAAGTAAAATATTAAGCAATATCTAGTTAAATGTAGAAAAAACGCACGCTAATAATTGTACCATGGAGGACACTCGAATAGTCTACTGGCCAAAAAAGTGAGTAAATTTTACAATTTTAATGGGTAGAAACAAACAGGTATGTCGAAAATCAAAGAATATTTAGTTTAAAGTTGAAAACTCATGCTAATAATGTGACCATGGAGGAAACTTATATAGTTAATTGGTCAAAAATTTTAAGAAATTTAAAAATTTAAATAAGTAAAAGCAAAAAGTTAGTAGAAAATCAAAGAATATCTAGTTTAAAGCTGAAAACTTATGCTAATAATGTGACCATGGAGGACACTCAAATAGTCCACTGGCCACAAAATTGATTTTTTTTTACAATTTTAATGGGTAGAAACAAACAGTAAGCAGAAAATCAAAGAATATTTAGTTTAAAGCTGAGATCTCATGCTTATAATGTGACCATGGAGGACACTGATATAGATAGCTACCAAAAAAAAATGGTAGTAAATATTGCAAGCAAAAAGTGAATTATAATTTCAACAATATCTAACTAAAAATTGACAATTTATGCTAATAATGTGAACATGGAGGACAGATTAATATTGCGAAATTATTATTAATACAAATAGAAAAATTGATGGATAATATAATCTAGTAATCATAATAACTATTAAGCTTAGAAAAATAAAGACTAAGAATTCATGAATCATAAACAGATTGAACTGTGGAAAGAGAAAATAAGGAGCATAGAGAGAGAGAGTGGAGAAAAGTGGAGAGAAGAACGCGACAGTTAAATGAAAAGTGAGCCTTTTTTTTTTGAGAATTTTCAGGCTTTTTTTTAAATAATTTTTTTGGTTTTTGGCAGAGTTTTTAATTTCAATTAGCGCGGCGACAACAAAGCTGCGAACTAGATGAAAGCAACTATGAGAAAGGGAAGGAGATGGAGATGAAGATGGAGGAGGGGAAGAGAGGGGAAGGGGTTTGGTCAGTTAAAGGGGCAAATGGCAATGGTTGCAATGCCTTTTGCTTTGTTGTTGGTTGTTGGTTTGCAGTCACTTGATTTATGTGGCTTCATTAGACATTCCTGGCATAGCCAAAAACTGAGTGTGTCTTTGAGTGTATGCGTGTGTGTGTGTGTGTGTGTGTGTGTGTGTGTGTGTGTGTGTGTGTGTGTGTGTGTGTGTGTGTGTGTGTATTTTTAGAGCAAAATAAGCTAAGTGATTGCCAAAAAAAAAAAAACGTAAAACTAAAAGAACGAACACGAAACGGAACGCAATTAGAACTACTACCAACTGAACATTGTCATGCCCCGGGGAAGGGGAAAAGTCAGGGCAATCCCAGTTTTTAGCTACACGGAACAAAAAATATGCAGGGACTGTAATCATTATAAGTTTTATTATACAAAAATATAAATAATAATAATTAATTGGAAGCAAAAAACAAAAAAATTATTAAATACAGTTGAACTTCCGTAACTCGAACTCGAATTTCTCTCTAACTCGAGCTAAATAAGTGGCAGTCATATTAATAAACTTAAAAAAAAGAATTCTAAAGTCGAATATCTTCATAACTCGAACCGTTTCTTTGGATAATGGTGATTCGAGCTTGGGAAGTTCGATTGTAACTATTCAGGGGTGCCACAGAAATCGCTTTCGCTTGAATTTCACTTGAATTTGTATGAAATATAAGTGAAATTCAAGCGAAAGCGATTTCTGTGGCACCCCTGAATATTTTGAGCAAAAAAAAAGGAACTCAAGTTGCAATTTCGACTTTTTCTTAGCGAATAAGAGCAATAGAAATATTTATATTTTATATTTTATATTTTTTTTATTGATTTAAGAAAATGCGGTTAGTTTTGACATCATTTGGGTTTGATTTTATCCCAAAATTCTGTTCTGTTTTGTTCTGTGTACAAGCTTTGTTCTATAGCACAATCATAGCTTATTTAACTAGCATAACTTATTTAATTATTTACCAATCATAATGCAATTTTCAGAATTGGTTTTGAATATATTTTGCTATGTTTATGCCAAGAATCAGAGCTTTGTCTTGAACAGAGCGATTGAAGTGCACGCATAACGAATTCAACTTTGAAATGAAAATATCGCTTTTTTTCGCTCAGAAATTCCGAGGTTACCGAAGCTTTGGACATGATTTGACTTTGATTTTAAGCCGGAACTCGGCATATTTTTGACAGTGTACTGACTCAAATTCAAATTGAACAATTCAGAGATTCGACTGGACTCGGTAAATGGTGGGTTGGGGTTTTGGGGGAGTTTCGGAATTCGGGATTCGGGATTCGGGATTGGGTCGCCTTTTTGTGTGTCGAGTAGTTTTTAGCTATTGACCAGGCATGGAATATTTTTGGTTAAAAGCTCTCGGCTCAAAGGCAAATGTCCAATGTGGTTCTCTACACACTTTATATACATGTGTGTGTATGTAAGTGTGTGTGTGTGTGTGTGTGTGTGTGTGTGTGCAAAAGGTTCAGTGTTTGTTCGTGTGAGCCGCAAAAATATTTGCATAGTTACCTTTAATGTGGTTCGACAGCGTTTTACTCTCTCTCTCTCTCTCTCTCTCTCTCTCTCTCTCTCTGTGTGTGTGGAGCGGTTACCAGAGAGGTTAGAGGTGAGCCTGGACTAGGGGACGGGGCGGAGGTAGAGCCCAAAAGGGGGCGGGGGGAGTGGCCTGTACGACGACGATGACGACGACGTCGAGTAAAAGTTCTTCAACAACGTAAACGAACAAAAGTTTTCTTTAAACTACACACACACACACACACACACACACACACACTCTGGCACTGTCGACATGTAATTTAAAATGAAAAATTCTATTCTTTTGACGCACACACACACGCACACACACACACATCAACAAGCATTGATTTCATTTGCATAAATAAGTAAAAAAAAAAAAAAAAAAAACACTTGCAAACCGTAAAAAGCGTTCACTGAGCAAACCAACTAATTCATACACTTTCTAAAAGTGTTACTATCAGGGAACGTAATCACTTTAAGCTACAGTGCTGCACAAAATTACGAAACCATAAGTTTTTTGTATTTTTTAAATTGCTTTGAAAAAATACTTTTTTTATAGTTTCATAATTTTAGCTTTATACCTATTTAGCAATGTTGCAAAATTCAACAATATATTATAAGAAATAATAATTAAGAATTTGCTTTTTATGTCCAAATGACTGCCGTTTCTATTTTTTTTTCCTGCATTGTATATTATAAAAATTACATATTGTATTTGTTTCTAAAGCATTTTGATCAATCATATGAATTAATTTTTGTTAATTTTATAAAAATTATAAAAAATAATAAAATAAAAAAACTACATATAGTTATTATTTATCACCTTTAATCACTTTCAATTTATGGCTTATGTAGCATGTCCTTATTAAAGAAACCCAATGGAACTCAAATATATAGGACCGACTATAGGATACCCGTTACTTACTTAAATAAATTAAAATTTTTTTTAATGCATGCTTTTAGGCATTTATATTACTTAAAAGCTTTAATCAGCCATTACCACCTTTCTATTTGTCCGATCTTGTTACGGTTTATTAGGATGAAAGGTAATAATAATAGCTTACGGTAATGAGTAAAAAAATCCTAATATCTTGAAAACTATGCGTGTGGTGATTTGGTTGCTCTAGCTCTTATAGTCTCTGAGCTCTAGGCCCTCACACGGACAGACATGGCTTTATCGACTCGGCTGTTGATGCTGATCAAGAATATATATACTTTATAGGATCGGAGATGCTTCCTTCTCCCTGTTACATACATCGCAACGAATACAATATCTCCTTTTACTTGTTTCTTAAGTAATGGGTATAATAATCATTATGTACGATGCCTGGTAATTATGCTTAAAATGTCTCTAATTTTCTGAGACATGTTGTTGAATATTTTTAATATTTAGAATTTGTTAGCTGAGACCATTACTGTTTAACTTTTATTAATAAATACATTTTTTTTTTTAAATTCAATTTTTTTAATTACTATTAATATTGAATAATAAAAATAAACTATTGTTTTTATACAATAAGATAGATAATGTGAAATAAATAGATATAAGGAATGCTATTTATCTGCATTATATACTAATTATATTTCTATTTAATTAAATTTAAAATCTACAGCTAAAGTATTTTGCTTAAATATAATTTTAAAGTCAATTATAACATGTGCATATTTAAAGTAATAAATGTAAGTAATAATTGAAGTAGTTAATCATCTTAAAACTAAACTGAATCATGTTGTTGTGATATTTTTCAAGTATCCAAGACGACAATTGGTTTGTCTATAGAGTATTTTTGAAAAATATATATAGAACTTGAAGCAAGTGTAGCTGATTGGGCGTCTACTTGGGTTAAGGGGCATGCCACACACACACACACACGCAGAAATACACACTCTGTCTGATAAGGTAAAAGAAAAAAAAACTATTGCCTACTTTTGAGCGCGAAACAATCAATGTTGAATGTTGAAGTATTTTGCCCCCTTCCTTACTCATTTCTTTGCCTTCTGGAGCAGCAACAGCGACAGTCAAAAAACGCATAAATTAAAAAACTGCGCACACACACCAACACACACACCAACACACACACATACACTCGTTTTATATGCCTAATGAAAAGTCGAGTCTGGCAACCCTTTTTTCAGCTGCTGTTTATTTTTAATGGGAATTCCTCACACCACGCCCACACCCCCCCACCCCTCCCCCTGGTCTTATCAGTTGTGTTCCCGCTTCACACTGTCGCGCCCTCTAGCGGCTGTTGTTGTTGTTGTTGTTGTTGTCGTGCTGCCAGCGAAGGAAGTAATAAAGTATCTCAAAAGTAACTTATTAACCATGCTGACAACGCTGCCAGTTCCTGTATCTCTTACAATGTGTGTGTGTGTGTGTGTGTGTGTGTGGGCGTGTATAGCAAACACACACACACATGTGTACACCCCTGAAGCAACACACACACACACACACACACATGGAACGGAACGTGTTTCATGTTTGCTAATTGCGAGTCGATTTTTCATTTCACATTTCTCATGAGTGTCCTGTGCCTTTTTTCTCCTTCCCCTTCCCCTTGCCTTCTTACCCTCTCTCTCTCTCTCCTTCCCTTCTCTCTCTCCTTCTCTGTCTTTCAACCTGTCTCTGAGCCACTTAGCCAACTTGATTGAGCCCTTTTTTGGCCGCACTTTTCGTAAGCGTCGTGAGCGGAATTTCCGGTTTTTTCCCCCAACTTTTGCCAGGCAGTAAAAATTAAAAAATATATATAAAAATTTATAATAAATAAATAAAATGAGCAAGCAACATTTTCAACGTTTCTTTGACGCAAATGTTTAATTTAATTACAGAAATTCTTGGCTTTCTTTTTGGCGAAATTCATATTAAATTCTCATGTGAAAAGCATGTGTGTGTGTGTCTGTGTGTGTGTCTTGTGTGTGGGTTGTGTGTGTGTGTGTGTGTGTGTGTGTGTGTGTGTGTGTGTGTGTGTGTGTGCAGCACCTGCTGTCATTGCTGCTACACTTGCCGCATTCTGGACGTTTAAATACCCAAGAGACTTTGCCACACACTCCCTCACACACACACTCACACACACCCTCACACACATATGTAGGCACACTGATTGTCCTTTCAATGAAAAATAGCGCTCATTAATGTTGCTCATTAGCAGCCACAACTGAAGCCGAAGCCGAAGCTGAATTCGAAGCTGAATGCCCCAAAAACTGACTGTGGTCTTTTGGTCTCTTTTCGACCCTGTACTTGCCAAAATACAAAGGGTCTATCAAATGCAAACTGTCAAATGTAAAATTGCAATACGACAATAGCAAGTACCTCAATTTGGTAACAAAACTGTCAAATTGGCGTCACAATGTCGCATTCTGCATCGTCGGCATGGAAAAAAGAAAATAATTATAAATTTAAGACCCAAGCAAAAACAAAAAACAATAACACACAAATCAAAATAAAAATAGTTTAGCAATTTTAGTTTATAACTTAAATTATCAATCAATTATTTTTCCTGATTTTGAAACATTTTTGAGTTGGCATCTCATTTCAATTCCTATCTTTTTTTTGTTTTTTTTTTAATATTATTTTATATTATATTTTATTATTATTTCTTGTTAATATATTTGTGATATTTTAATTTTCTTAACTTGTATTAACTTATGTTCATTAGTAATCCGAAGAGCTCACAAGATATTAGAATTTTTTAACTAATTAACGTTAACTACTATTATTAACTATCATCCTTCAAAATCGTAACAATATCGGACAAATAGAAAGGTGGTAATAGCTGATTAAAGTTTTAAAGCAATATAAGAGCCTAAAAGTATGCAATATAAAATATTTTAATTTTTTTAAATAAATAACGGGTATTCTATAGTCGGAAGCTCGACTACAACCTTTCCCGCTTAAAACTGAACATGTCCTGACTTTATCCCATCCCCTGGGCAAGACAATGTTCAGCTGCTACACAGAAAAAAAAACCATTCTAAAATCAAGCCTAAAATACTTAATTTAAGCCTGCATTTTTTAAGTATGTTTTCAGGATTAAGCTGAACAATCAAGTCTATATCGGGATTAAAATGGGAAAATAAGCCCAAATTACTTGATTCTCTCTCGGCCTCTCTCATTTCAACTGATCCGGTGGGTCAGTGGTTAGAGTCGCCGACCTGTTTGAAAACAACCAGGGTTCGATTCCCCCAGTCAATTGCAGTCAAACATTCATTAAAAAAAAAATGTTAAAAAAAAACAATAAATAAAAAATGTTAAAAAAAAAAAATTAAAAATAAAAATGTTTAAAAAAGTTAAAAATTTAAAAAATATTCCAAAAATGTTTAAAAAAACTTTTTTTTTTTTTTAAGAATTTCAGGATTGAATTCAGGATAGAAAAAATTAAGTATTTCATACTTGGTTTAAGAAAATCCGAGATTACCCCACTTCTGACATCGTTTCGGATTGAATTCGGGCTAAATATCCCGGATTTTTTTTTCTGTGTAGCAGTTCTAGTTGCATTCCATTTTAAGCTTGAATTTTAAAATGACTTTTACTGTGTACAGAGTCGCTGAGAGTCGAGTTAGCTCGACTGCGACTGCAGTTATTCCTATTAGTTGGTGTTTGGGAATCGTGAGGTCCTCAGGTCCTTAGGTCTTTTTGTGTTTGTGGGTCCTTTGCTACTGACATTTTGAGCATCCCTTCCTTGCCCAGTTCAGTTGTTGTTGTTGCTCAGTTGTTGTTGTTGAGCCATTCAACGAGTGTCAACTGCCAAATGATTTGCCATTATTTACTAATAAAACTCATCGAGTTTTTCCCTACACACGCTCGCTGCGCTAATCGAATGTGCAGCCACCGCCCCTCTCTTTAACCCCCTGCCTGCTCTTGGTCTTTATCACCCCATTCCCATTCCCGTTTACTGACAACTTGTCCTGACTCTAACAGAACTCTTAATGCGAAGCGACTGCACGTTTACCCACAGCAAATGACCTCAATCAGCATGACTTTTTCACTTCCACTTCCATTCCCTCACTTCTCCCATCTCCCATCTCTCTCTCTCCCACTCCCTCGCTCTCTCTCTTTTACTCTCTTTCTTTCTCTCTAAAACTAAACGCTATATTTAGTTTTTTCTCTAGCTCACTAACCAAATTTACACATGTTTTCAGCTAAAACCTAAAATTATTCTCAATTTCTCTAATCAAAAAACTTTTAATTTCAATTAATTTCAGACTTAACAGTCACTTTTTCATGCTCATGTTAAAGTTAACAGCGCCTTAAATATTTTCTTCAAGTAACTCACTTAAAAAAACAAAAAATTTGAAGAATATTTGAACAACAACTGCAATTTATTGGTAAAATGACATAAATTTGTCTTCATAGTATTTTAACTAACATCTGTTAACAAATTAACATCTGTTAAGGATGTTAACAACAATTCAGACTTATAACAAAGATTTCGACAACACTTTTTAGATTTCAATGGTGTTTAATAAATAATTTTTGCTGTTTGAAAACATTTCTAGAAACATTTTTTCAAAAATCAGCGAAATACTGATTTGAAAATACATAAAATAAAAGCGAATTTCAAATATTTTGACTGCCTTACAATCGAGTTAAATTATTCACTTTTCTTGAAAAATCGACTGGAGTTTGCTTATTGTAGTTCATTTGTTGAACTAAACTCCATTTAATAACGATTTACAAAATTTTAAAATTTAAAAAAAAAAAAGGTAAAGTTGCTTACAAATGGATATTTTGTTTTAAGAAACTCAGATTATTTAAATTGAAATAATCAGGCCTGTTGCGAATTCTGAATTCAATTCCGATCGAAATAGGCTGGTTGTTACTGTTCGAACTCGGTTTCGAAAACGTTTTCAAAATTCGATTCAGCTATTTCAGTTTGAATATAGCAGATAGAAGGTAAATTAGACTAAAACTTTGTTGCTCTAATTTCGTTATTCAATTGAAGCAACTCTGTGAGAGTTGGTATCGATACCAAAATTTAAAGTGGAATTCAGAACAGCTCGGTTTTGTTTTATTTAACATAGTTTAGATATGCTTTTAAAAAAACTCCTTTAAAATATACTTCAACTATTTAAACTTGAAGTAGTGGTGTAAATTATTGAATTAAATTATTTAATTTTCAGTTTATAGTTTTAGGTATTTATTTTAAAGCTTGAGTATTGAGTTGGTCTGATTTTTGACCTAGCAAATTTAAAAGTCGAAATTTACGCATGTACTTTGTGAAGCTACTTTAAAATTGCTTTCTTTTTTTTTGGCAAAACTCCATATATTTTTGTTCTTTTGATGGAGATAGATCGACAGCTCGATTCATTTTTTGTATCGACTTTTAATTTTTGTAACAAAATTGTTTCGCTGTTTCACATAACAAATTTAAAATTGCACAATTTTAAGCATATATTTTCTGAAATTAATAAAGATTTATTTGCTTGACAATTGTGCATTAAGTTTGTAACAAAAATTTAAAAACATACATAAATTGTGTACAAATTTGTAGCAAAAAGAAAAGACATGACTTAAAGTTCCATTTGAATGTCCGCAAATTTGTCGATTGATAACCCACTAAATTATGAATAATCCATTTTCTAGGCTAAATTTGTAGACGGTAGCGGCAACGTTTAGGGTTGCCAAGGTGCTCATTTCTTTTTTTTTTTTTGAAAGAGTTTTGATTAATGGCACAATCGAGCTGCGATTCAAATGCGAATCAATTTGCAACCCTGCAACGATGTCCGAACCATTGACGTTTTGGGATGATGTGCGGTCCCAAGTGAGAACAACTCCTCCTCCTTTCTCCATATTTCCCTGCCATCTCATTTTTTTGGAGGGGTTCTAAGTAGGCGTGGCCCTTAAGGCGGCTAGCTGAGCTGCCATTCAAACTCTTTTCTTTTCCTTTTTTTCCTTTTTTCCTTATTTTCTTTGCGTTTAATTTCGTTTATTCATTCGAATGGCCACAAAATGACATTTGCATTTGCCCAACAGTCGATGTGGCGACCTTAACTCCCAACTCCCAACTCCCTTAGCACCCAGTAAGAAAGCCCATTCAAGGCCCTAACTTCCTCCCTCCCCATTCATCAGTGCATTCGTCAGTGCTGCCAGCACAGCTTTTTCTAGTCGAATTAAAGGAATATGCTAAACAGCGATCAGCGAGCGTTTTAGCTTTATTTTAAAGTTGTACAGAATTTTTTCGCTAATTTAGGTGGAAATTTTGATACCCTCTTATTAGATTTGATCTTTAGCTTCAGCTTTTTTCTAGCCAAATTTAAAGAATATGGTAAACAGCGATCAGCAAGAGTTTTAGCTTTATTTAGCTAGTTTTTGTCGCACATTAGGAAGAAAATTTTGATACCCTCTTATGAGATTTGATCTTTTTTGCAATCAGACAAAAAAGAATGGAACTATCTGCGAAACGCCAAAATTTTAATATCCTGCGGGAATTTTTTTTTTCTTATTTGTATGTCCAGAATGTTTTTTGCCAGATAATATAAATTGAAATTTTAGTTTTTGATTTTCTTGAACTGTTAATTAATTAAGGTTAATTAAGGTTAATTTTCATACAATTTTCTATGGCAGCTTAATGATATATAGTTATTCGATCCGGCTTTTTGAGGCCCAATCATGCCTCATTTAATGCGTTACATAATTCATATAAAAATTTTCAGATTTAATACGATATCTTCGAACGATGAAGAATTTTAGAATTAATTTTGTTTTTTAAATCGTTATAGAATGATTTGTATAATATATTATTTGTAGGATATATATGTATGTATATAAATAAAAACACCTTTTTTAAATAGTAATAATCTCATGAAAGAGTCTAAACTTTTTTTTAAGTATTGTGTTTTTAAATTGTACTATTTTTGGACCTAGTAAATAGCCTAAAGTAGGTACATATTTTTGCAAATTTACGTTCCAATTTTAGCTATTTTTGAACTTTTCTAAATAGCCAAGAGTAGCTTTATTTTTGTCAGCTTAAAAGCCTGGCAGCACTGGAAGTCAAACTTCATTTGGTTTTTTTAAAACTTTTTGAAATTGCCAAAATTAGTTTTTTATTTGGGCAGCTTAAAAGTCCGGCAACACTGGCAGTCAAAATTCACGTCTCAAATTTAGCTATTTTGAGCTTTTTTAAATAGCCAAAAGTAGCTATTTTTGCAAATTTACGTTCCAAATGTAGGTATTTTTTAACTTTTTTAAATAGCCAAAAGAAGGTTTTTTTGGGCACCTTCAAAGTCTGGCAACACTGGCAGTCAAAATTCACGTCTCAATTTTAGCTATTTATGAACTTTTTGAATAGCCAAAAGTAGCTTTTTTTGGGCAACTTAAAAGTCTATTTTTAAAGTTTTTGGAATAGCCAAAAGTAGCTTTTTTTGGGCAGCTCAAAAGTCTGGCAGCACTGGCAGTCAAATTCACGTCCCAAGTCTCCAGCTGAGGCTCATGTGCTGGACCCCAGGGAGCTACGAAACTGGACATGGACATGGACATGTCCGAGAAGCTGATGATGAGGAGGAGGAAGAGGTGGAGAAGGAATGTGGCAACTGTGGCGTGTGGCATGTGGCAACCCTGTGCCCTAATCTCATAACGAATGAATGCCACATTTGGCAAATTTGTTTTGACAATTGAGAAGTGAGTGCGAAATTTATGGAATGCCAAACCAAAGCCAAAGATAAACTATCTATTCAAATTCTCTATCTCTCTCTCCTCTTTGCCCTCTCTCTCTCTCTCTCTTTCGCTCTCTCCCTTTCTCTCTCTGTCTGCGTAATTAATTCTATGCTGACTCGGCGATTTGTAGGCCGACTCACAAAAAGGCACAATTAAATGCAAGCTAAAGATAAATGAGCCTTAAAATGTTAGTGCAGTTGGCACGACTAACAGATACCCTGTAATAACTATATAAAGTATAGTTTTAACTCGTTATTAATTAAAAGTGCCAGTAAAAAAACAAAACTGAAGGAACTATAAAGATTACCTTTTTTTCATTTATCACGACTAACAGATACCCTGTACTTATCAACGAAGTCCCCTTCTTTTTTTGCTTTTATTTAAGAAGAAAAGAAAAGATGGCACATTCATAACTGAGCATAAGCTCAGTTGTTTTACACAGCACGACTTCCAGATACCCTGTAATAACAATCTATAGTGTATTTTTAGCTCGTTATTAATTAAAAGTACAAGTAAAACAACAAAGCTGAAGGAACTATAAAGATAAATTACCTTTTTTTCACTAAGCACGACTATTAGATACCCTGTGCTAATGATTTGAGAGCACAACTACAGAAAAAACCAGAACAGAAAGGATAAAAATCAGTAAATAAAATAAATAACTATTTTACTTAATTAATTGTTACACTTAGCACGACTGTCAGATACCCTGTACTGTTGATTAACAGACTGATAAATCTGCAAGGAGCTGTAAAAATTAGATGCTGAAATAAATAACAAATCGATGAATTATAACAGGGTATCATCTTGTATAACATGTTAAGGAATATATCAACTTAAGGAATATACCCCTTAAATCACTTGTATAAAGAGTAGATACATTAAATTACTACAGAGTAAAAAATAAGAATAAAATAAGTAATGTGTTTAATAATAAAACAACAACAGGGAGAAAAAACTGAGTGCTTTATAGTCCGGTATACCCGCTTAAGCATTTGTCTACAGGGTGTAGTAATATAAAATATACAGTGCTATGTTGCTATCTGGCATAACATGTTTAGTGATGTAGCAACACACACTTAAAGTCAGGCATGCCCGCTCAAGCATTTGTCTACAGGGTATAATAATGAAACAGTGCTATCTTTCGATCGTGCATAAAAACTAAAGAAATGTGACAACAGAGACTTGTAGTCAGGCATGCCCGCTTCACCCGCTCAAGTACAGGGTATAATAATGCAATGAGAGAGAGAGAGAGAGACAGAGAGAGAATGTCGTTGTGTCGTTGCCACTTTGAGTGCTGATGCTGTTGCCATAACTGTTGCCAGTTTGCCTATTGCCTCATAGCTCGTAGCTCCTTGAATGTTGAATGTGGCATGCAGCATGTAGAACGTAGCACGTTGCCCGGTTACCCGATTGCCCGGTTGCCCGTTGTATCCGTCGTCGTCGTCGTCGTCGTTGCCAGCGCCTTTTTCGAATGTGGCCAAAAAGCAATTAGCAAAGTTTTGCAGCTAGTAGCCGTTATCCTGGACAGTGGACGAGGCGGATGAGCGGATGAACGGACAGACTGAAAACTGTGAATATGTGTGTGGACAGGGGCGTGCTTAGAGGGGGGCCAAAATGGGGATCACTCGCCCCGATTCAGATCAATATATGCATTAATTTAATAAGGGCAGAAGTTAAAATTAAATTTAGTTTTAAACAGTCGGGTGCACTCGATAGTAATATACCCTGGGCCTGAGCCTCGGCACGCTGAAGATTTGATGCCCATACTAATCCTTAATTATCCACCTATCGTATCTGTTGCAGCTACAAACTTATACGATATAAATGAGTAATTTTAACCAATCTTTAAATTTTGAAAATGATTTAAAACCAGGGATTAAAACCTTAACCGAAACCGTAACCTTTAACCGGTAAAAACCGATTGAAATTTGGAACCGTAACTGAAACCGTAACCAAAAAAAAATTTTTATTTTACCGAAACCTTAAAACCGAAACTCTGTAAACCGAAATACCCGTTTAGTAACCGTTTCATTTTTTAGTTCTATTTTCGGTTTTTCAACTAAAACATTTTTTGCCATTTTAATTATAAAAATTGGAAATAAAAATTAAAAAAAAATTGTATTTTTATCTTTTAAATACAATTTTAAAAGCATGTTTTATTTTATTTATTTATTTGAACCAAACAATTTTGAACTCTTTCTTTTTTTTTCCAACTTTTAAGTCTTGTTTTCAATCTCCGATATTTTGTTATTAGTTTTGTATTTTATTTTTGATTTTCTTTTTAATTTTGATTTTTGATTTTAATTTTCTTGTGTTTAATTTAGAAATTTTTTTTTGTGATATTCATGATCGAATTTTCATAGCACTGAATAAGCGCAAATAAAATAAATTTGTTAAATGAAATATTAGAATTCTTAAATTGTAACTAAACCACATCAAACTGAAGAACATGTGAAATAAATGTGTGAATGAAACATTAAGAAAGTAATGCCTTTTAAATTATTATTTTTATATTATTTAAATAATTATATTTTTGCAAAAAACCGCTATTTCAAAACCGAAACATACAATAACCGGTTCACCCCTACGAAACCTTTATTTAAAGATATTGTGTAACCGAAAACCTAAATGCGAACATATCCGAAACCGTAATCCCTGATTTAAAATAACTTATTTTTTAAGCTTGGGCGGGGGGAGTTGCCTGATAGTTTTGCCCCAGGTGAAACTTTTTCGAGTCACGGCACTGTGTGTATGTGTGAGGGAGAGAAGGAGATAGAGATAAATACAGAGAGAGCGTGAGGTTAGAGTAAGTGGCAACAGTGACTGCTGTTTCTGTTTCAGTTTCAGTTTATGCTGCTGTTTGCGGGCCATCATCAATCTGCTGCAGTTGCGCTAGTTAACCCCTTATTCCTTCCCCACCACACCCCACACCACCCCACCCCACTCCCCCTTTCACCACTTGGTTGCACCTACTCCAGACCATCGCGAGACCATCGTCATTTCCAATTATTCATGGATAATCTAACCCAAAATGGGACGTTAATTACGGGCGCATGTCATTCGCACTGTGTGCCGAGAGAACACAACAACAAACCCTCGCAACCCCAACCCCCCTTTTGCCGACCCTCCCCCCCTCTCTAGCCCTACATCAGTTTTTGCTTGAGATTTGCAGCTATGATAGAAAAAATGATTGCAACATACACATAAACTACTTATTTGCTTTTTGTGTCCAAGTCAAGAGCAAAACGTTGCGAGGGTGGCTCAATAAGTTGTCAGAAGAGCAAGGTATAGGTTACGCAACATTTTTGTATTTTTGTTATAAAATACCAGTATGATTTCGGTTCACAAAAAAAATTAGAAATATGTAAAATATGTAAATTTGACAAAAATAATTTCAAAAATTAAGAGTGTTTTTATTGAAGTCATTAAGGATATTAAATAAGCGCAGAACTATAGAACAAATTAAGTATAACACAAGTGGGAAAGGCTATAGTAGAGCTCCCGACTATAGGATACCCGTTACTTATTTAAATAAGTTTAAAATATTATGGTTATGGTTACGGTTAAAATCTCTGCAATTTTTTTGTAATATTCCTCAGTAATATTAATATTAACCAGTTCAAATTCAGTACTCTCTATATTGATTGAGCAACCCTCGTAAAATAAGACTCTGCTCCATTTTGGGTGATTAATTAAGCTGCAAATGTTGCAGAAATGCAATCCGCTGTTTCTGACATGTCAACGAGGGTTAACGAGGGTTAAAGCCAACCAAATAATTTTAAGAAAGCTTTGATTTCTATATTAAACTGATCTAAATATGGTAACTTATTTAATCTGACATGAGTCGTTGTTTAATTTTGTTTCAAATAAAGCACAATATTCAATCTAACTTAACAAAATTTCTAATCGTTTAACTCTGGTTCAATAAACACAAAAATCAAATGTTTGTTCAAATATAACCCATAAAAATCGTTTGAATTTTAATGGTAGTTGGGCAATCGTGAAGAATTTTAAAATTTGAATCGTAACTAACAGTTGGCAAGGCGCGCCAAGTTTTGTGTAGGTGAAATGTCTGGCAGCTGCGTTCAGTCGATATCTCCTAAGAGGTGGCAATGCCTAGCAATCAATTTCTATTGGCAGGTGGCAGCGCCGCGCAATCGATATCAAGTGTATCTGACTGACTAAAGTCTGGCCACCCTAATGCCGGCTAAACAGCTGTTCATGGCAGATACGCAGCTGAAACGCGTAATTTGTTCGACTGCTTGACGTGTGAATTACGCTAGAGTTAACAGCATACTAGCCTGCACCATAACAGAGCAATTTCAAGCTGAGATTTCACAGAAAACACAATAATGAGCAACATTGTGCAGTATATTGTGGTTAGGAGTGATCTGCGCTCCACACTTAATTGGCCGCTGGGCGCGGTGATCGCACAATGCTGCCACGCGACGGCGGCGGTGATGAGTCTGCACACGGCGGACGAGGAGACGCAGGCGTATCTCCAGGATCTGGACAACATGCACAAGGTGGTGCTGGAGGCCAAGGACGAGGCGGCACTGCTCAAGCTCAGCGACACGCTGAAAGAGAACGAGATCAAGCATAAACTCTGGATCGAACAGCCCGAAAATACGCCCACTTGTCTGGCAATCAAACCCTATGTCAAAGATGCAGTCCATAAATATGTGAAGCATCTGAAGTTATTGAAGTGACTTAAGCGACAAACTCGTATTGAAGTGACTTAAACAACAAACTCTTGTTCAGCTGGCATTTATTCATAATAAAACTAAAAAACAAAATATAAATAACTTGTCAATAATTTAAAAAAGAAAAAGATAATTTCTTAAAATTGATCTTAGCTCATATTATGTAAAAAGAAATATTTAGCTTGTTCCTACTTTTGTTCAGGGATAATAAATTAGAGTTACGAGCTATGACCAGTGATTATAACCGTAACCGTTAACCGGTATTAAGAAAGAGAGGGAGAGAACTTTAGTCAGGGTAATGGACAAAATAAGCAGGAACTCAAACCATAACCGAAAGCATAAATGTTAACCGTTATTAACCGATTGAAATTGGTAACCTTAACTGAAACCCGTTCCGAAAAAAATCTGTTTTATTTTTACCCAAAGCCAAAAATATTTCAATCGAAATAACCGTTAAGAAACCGATTCATGCATAACGGTTAGTTTTGATTTGGTCGAGCATATAATTTAATTACATTTAATTTAATTTAAAAAAAGTCGATCAAGATTTTTGAATTTGCAAAACATTTGTTTATTTTTCGTTCGTTTCATTCATTTATTGACATTTGTATTGTATTATTATAAATATATAACAGTGCAATTCTACACACACACATACACTCGCACAGTGGGAAAATTTGCAGTTTTTTTTTTTGAAGGATTCGGAAGGATTGCATTGCAAATAACAGTTTGCTAAAAATGGAAATTAATGGGTATCTCAGTTGTCAGGCGGGGTATATTAGTTTAACATTCTCATACGCAAAACAAATTATAAGCATTTCTATTTTTTAACAAATACATCAACAACAACAACAGCTATATATATGTATATATATAGACTATATATAGAGGTTCCTACGGCAATAGTTAACAATTCTCTTTCATTAAAGTTGTGTAGAGTTCATTCCAGGGATCGTAATCATTATCATTTTGAAAAATATAAATTATTAAATAAAAGTTATTTTGCGATTTTTATCAAAATATTGAAAATACTCTTATTTTTCGATTTAAATAAAAAAGTTATAATTATCAAATTTCAATTCTTATTTAAAAGTCATAGTACAACTCTGATTTTCAGTTTTAACCGGTTAACCGAAATAAATATCATGTATTTTTCATTTTTAATTATAAAAATTGAAAAATAACTTTTGCTTTAAATTTGTATCATGAAAAATTTTATGATTTTCAGTTTTAACCGGTTAACCGGAATAAAAATCATGTATTTTTCAATTTTTATTCTAAACATTGAAAAATAACTTTTGCTTTCAATTCTTATAATAAAAAATTTAAAATATAGCTACATTATGATTTTTGAAAAAGAATTGAAATTTCAGGTTTATTCTGTTTCTTATAACTCTTATTTTCGATCCCTGGTTTTTTCTAGTTTCAAAAAAAAATACAGCTGTGCACATTAGCCTATGCAGTACCGTTACATTACATATAAGTATATATATACTATATATTCATATTCATATTCATATTCACATCGCTTTTACAAAAATACATATGTTATATACATAAAGTACATATTTTCTTTTTTATATATTAAGGTATTTTCTTCGTTTTTTTTTTGGGTTTGCGTTTTGTGCTGTAGAAGGCGTAGAAGTAGGCGTGGCGTCTCTCTTTTGCTATTGTTTGGAAAAAGCCTTAAGACTATTTTTTGAGTATTTTTATGGCAGATTTCGAGATTTAACATTGGTTGGTTGTAGTTTCCTTTGTTCTTCTTTAACAATCTTTACAAAATTCCTGCATAAGTTAACATTACATATATATTTTATGTTGCTTTGTTTCTAGTGTTGTGTCCCGGGGTGTTGTGTACAGTGTGTGTTGGTTTTGTTTTCTTGTAAACTGAAGGTACTTCATTACATAGTATATATTTTAATTCGGTTTTTTATTTAGAGAAAACTATCGCAGCTATTCTCCGTCTCGCTATTGGAACAATCCATGGCTGGCAAGGATCCGCCTCTTCTATAAGCCCATTGATGGTATTGTTGTTGCTGCTGCTGATGATGTTGTAGCTGATGTTGCTGTAGCTGATGTTGTTCCTGACGAGTTGCTGTCGCACTGGAACTGCAGCTAGAACTGGAGCTACTTCCGCTTCCGCTGCCACTTCCGCTGCACATGATGTGGCTGCCACGTCGATGATTCGCTGCACTTGGCGCTGCACTCGGCACAACCTGATTGATGCGCGGAAAGTATTTGTAAATCTCCAGCAGATTGTTCAACTTGATGTGCGGCTTGTAATCCACATCGTCCAGATTTTGGGCTGCGCTGCTGCTGTTCAACGGCGTCCAGAATGTCAGACCCAATTGGGCGAGGTGTCCGCCCTGCAAAACATTCAATTAAAAGAATTACATTATTAACTTTTTTATACGGATTAGATTAGAGAGAGAGAGAGAGAGAGAGAGAGAGAGAGAGAGAGCGCAACACAGCAGATCAGAAAAGTTTGCCGTTAGAACTTTAGTCAGGGTGAGGAAGAAAATAAGCAAGGACTTAAACCATAACCGAAAGCGTAGCTGTTAACCGGTATTAACCGGTTGAAATTGGTAGCCTTAACTGAAACGTAAGTCCCAGCAGTCAGGGAACCATGAACCGCTTCCGTAACCGTTAACCGGTATTAACCGATTCAAATTGGTAAGCGTAACGAAAACAACAACTTTTTTTATCTTAACAGTTAAACCGAAATTATTTCAACCGATATAACCGTTTGGTAACCGGTTCAAATAAACATTAAATTAAATTTTGTTGTTAACGATTACGTTTTTGAAAAATTTTTTTAGATTTTTACATTCAATTTAAATATAAAACCCCCTGACTAGAAAAACCGTTTTTTTAATCAAGCAATTTTGGTTTAAATACAGTTGAACTTCCATAACTCGAACTTTTATAAGTCGAATATCTCCATAACTCGAACCTTTTGCTTGGATAATGGGGACTCGAGTTAGGGAAGTTCGACTGTATTTACATTTTCTTTTTGTAAAAATGAGAACAATTTTTATTTTTTGGTGAACCAATATCATACCGGTTTTTCGAAAACGAAACAAACAAATAACCGGTTTAAAAATTGCATAGATTTTTAATGTAATGTAGACAGCATTGTCATTTTTTATCTAATAAAAATAATCAAAATTGAAAGAAACAAACGGAAAAGTCTGAAAATATTTGTATTGCATACTTTTAGGCGTTTGCATTGCTTAAAAACTTAAATCTGCCATTACAGACTTTCTATTTGTTCGATCTTGCTATGGTTAAGTAGGATACAAGGCTAATAATTGTAGTTAGCTTTAATTAGCAAAAAAAATACAAATATTTGCAAAAACTGGTTGCTTTAGATCTTAAAATCTCTGAGATTTAGACGGACAGACGGGTTGATGCTGATCGAGAATATATATACTTTATAGGGTCGAAAATGTTTTCTTCTCTCTGGTACAGACATTGCAACGAATACAATATACCCGCTTTCTTGTTTTTTAAGTAACGCGTATAAATATATATATATATCTGAATTGGACTTACCTTGATATCCGTCTCGAGTTTATCACCAATCATGGCACATTCGTGCGGTTTGACATTGAGAAAATTGCACGCGGCATAGAATATCTCCGGATGCGGCTTCTCCCACGGCAGATCCGATGAGACGAGCACACAGTCAAAATGTCCGCGCACCCGCAATTTGGCGACCTTCTCCCACTGTGCGTTCGATGGTCCATTGGTGATGAGGGCCAAGGCATAGCCGGCACGTCGCATACGCTGCAATAGTTGCACATAATCCTGCGGTACGGCCAAATAACGGTAGCGCAATTTCAGCCACTGCGGATAAATGTCATCCGCGAGATGTTTGTGCTTCTGCTGCAACGATTCGCGCCACAGATGCGTGCGCCACGAGTCCAGCGATGTCTGCGAGTTGTCCGGACAGCGACGGAACGATTTCAGAAAGTTCTGTGTGGCCAAATTGGCATCATCTTTGGTAAAGCTATACTGCGTTTCCAGCACGTCCGCAAGCTGTCAATCGAAAAAAAAATAAATAAAGATAACACAATGCATCAATTAGCTCGCTAGTGACGAAAGCATCAATAAAACATAGTTTCTTCTTTTAACCAAATTTAAATTTTATAATTTAAAAAAAAATATAACCCAAGAATCTCTCTTCAGTTTACGCCAGTGACGAAAGCATACATACATACACACAGTTTCTTCTTTTAACCAAATTTAAATTTTTGAATTTAAAAAAAAATTTAGCCCAAGAATATTTCTTCAGCTCACGCTAGTGATGAAAGCATAAAAAAACAAAGTTTCTTGTTTTGACCAAAATTAAATTTAACATAGTATTTCGCTAGTGACGAAAGCATACACACATTTTCTTCTTTTAACCAAATTTAAATTTTTTAATTTTAAAAAAAATTTAGCCCAAGAATATCTTTTTAGCTCACGCTAGTGATGAAAGCATAAAAAAACAAAGTTTCTTGTTTTAACAATAGTTAAGCCCAAGAATCTCTCTTCAGTTTTCGCTAGTGACGAAAGTATATATAAAACAAACAGTTTTTTGTTTTGATAAAATAAAACATGTAAAAATTTTCATTTTCAAATAGTTAAGTCCAAGAAACTCTCTTTAGTTCACGCTAGTGACGAAAGCATTAGTAAAACATACAGTTTCTTGTCTTGACCAAATTTGTATTGTACATAATCATTTTTGAATTTTATAAATAGTTTAACCCCAGAAACTCACTTTATTTCACGCTAGTGACGAAAGACTCAATAAAATAAAACTATATTTTTATCTTTTGACATAATGTAAATTGTACAAAATAATTTTTTATTTTTTAAATTAGCTAAGCCCAAGAAACTCAATGTTTGACTATATTTTTTCTTTTAGAATCCAAGAATATTAATTTTTTTTTATATTTTCTTAAGAATTTTCTTTTTTTTTTAGTCTGAAATTTTTTTGAATGGTTTTATTTTTGCAAATACAATAGACAACTTTATAATTTTGACAAAACAATTACTTAACTTACTGTATGTAAGAGGGTAGAAAAGTTGCGGTTATGCGAGAATGACACTTGTTAGTTCTAGCTACGATGTAACAACAGAAATTTTTATATAATACGAATTAAGTACGTAATAAAGATTAGTCCAAAGAAAAACGTAATATGCTAATGAGGCAAAAAAAAATGTATATCTATAGTTAGAACAATTCTTAAAAATGTAACCTGTTACATTTACAACAAAAAAGTTTATGTCCCCAATCTATTTCCATACATTTCTTTGGAGATACAACAACTTGTTATCAGGAAAAATTAAATAAATTAAAAGAAACAGCAAAAAAAAACTGCTGTTTAATGCGAAAAAAGTGTCAATTATAAATCAAGTTAGCAGTTACAAACTAATTATTTAATTAATGAGCATGTTATTATAGCAGGTTTTTCTTTTAACAGGTTATTTTTTTAAGTGACTGTCAATAACATGGTAAATTTTAAATGGTTTGTTTTGAAATATGTTCAGCTGTTTTAAGTTTTATAGCATATATTTTTTTTAAACATGTGTATTTACTTTAAAAGTGTTGGGGAATTGGAATTGGGATCAGCGTACAACTAAAATGAACAAATTTAAGTTTTCGAATGCACTTATCTCAGAAATAAAATTAAATAAAGGTGTGTTCAGGTAAAATGATTCAATGTACGCAATAAAACTTGTTCGTCACTGATAAAAATGCATATTTATAACTTGTTCCAAAGTGACATTTTCGTCTTAAACTTCCGCATAAGTGCGTCATTTGTAAAAAAAAAACAAAAACGCAATTAACCCCAAAAAAAAAAGAGAGTATTTTTAAATTGAAATCAATTTCCATGATCTTATCATGATCTTATAGCAAAACAAACGGTTAAGCAACAAACTGTTGAGCATCAAAAATTAACAAGTGTCATTCGCGCATTAGAGATGTGCATGCACATTTTGTTATGACTTTGACCTCTAGCAATGGACAGAGACAGTGAGACAGACAACGGTGCATTGATCAAACTTGCATTCCTTCACACTCACACACACAGATGTTCTGTATTATACCCTATGAGAAATGCGCGCGTGCCGACTGCTGATAGTGAGGCATACAAAATCAACGACACACATACAAACATACACACATACGTAACAAGCGAATGCAGTGGAAAATTTTTACAAAATTTGTTTGACTGTGTGTGCGTGTGGGTGAAATAGCATGACACAGAGCGCGCGCACTTTCACCCGTCGTCGGGGCAAAGTAGCAAGTTTATAAGACAGTTAAAACAGATTTCACGACAAATCGTTAACACACTTTATTTTGGTGTCACTGGTATTCTCATACAATATTAAACATTAAACATGTGTTTATGAAACCAGTTTACTTATTTCATTTAAGCCAAACTAACTGCCGTATAAACATATTTCGTACATACCTTGCGTATTGCTTTGGAGTCACCGGCCCGCGTTGGGATAAGTGTATTATCTAAGTCGAAGTAGAACGCTGAGATTTTCGCACAAATGCCATCGAATGGTGTTGTGTGCTTGATGCTCGTTGTTAACGTCGTCGCTGTTGAAAATTTGCTAGCGGCCATGAGTTATTGCCACGCACTGTAGAAGCAGCACTCACTCTCTGTTGTTGATTCTCAAGGGGGGTCTATGGGGAGTTGGGGTGCCAGCACAAATATCATATGAGCGTATTACGAAAGTATTGTTTATTTTTTTGCTTTTTATTTATATATTTAAATATTTGGCGCCACTGAAGTTAAACAATTATTGTTGTACATTTAACGTTTCGAGGTAGTTGCACGCGTTACGTTAGTTGAACAGCAACTGAATCGGGAAAAAACGTTGTACTAAGGTTAAATAAGGGAACAGGTAAATGTAACCAAAGTAAGAGCGAAGCAATGACTGAAAGAAAGTCTACGCACGCACGATTCTACAGTTGGGCGCGTAAGTTCATGTGCGGCACATTAACTTTAAGTCACACAACAATGCACATTTATTGATTTTACCAGACGTATTATCGTATTATGAGCGTTTATCCTTTTTTAAGTTGATCTTTTATAATTATCACACTTTAATCAGTCTTAAGACATCAATAATAGAAATTATTTGACGTCCACAGCTTTTGAACTGTCACTGTAAGTTGAGTATAGAGAGAGGTCAGGTCGCCCCTCAATGAGTCAGAGCGAGCAAGCAATAGTCTGGCAAGAGAGCGTAAGAACAGACAGTTTGCATAACTATAAATTAAATAACCCGATTGTCAACTTTATTGGTTTTTCTTCTTTTTTAAATTAAATAATACAGAAAATACAAGAGCTCAAGCTGTAAATAACGTGTTCAGTAAATCAAGCTCTTAATTTATTTAATTTCATTGTACAACACTACATACATATATGCATATTGTATAACACTAACAGCATTGTTTGACGATTAATATCGATAGATAGATGGCAACCATGCAGCAGCATTTTTCATAAAGTTGGCAACGCCAAATTCATATTGCGGACAAATTTTGTTTACAATTGATGTAATTGATTTACAATCTATTTATTAAATTGAGAGACAGAGGCTTTTGCGATGAGTAATATAGAAGTGAATGTTAAAGTCTTGGAGTCAGGTTAGTTACCCATATGCGATTCATAATTATCTTGCCTTTTAAACACACTGTAAATCGCAGAGACTGAGGACGCAGAAAACGATGCGAGTCCAACCAAAAATCAGACCGCCAAAGGAGATGACTTAAAGTCGGCAGAGACATTGCGGGAGTCGCCCGTACAGTGGCCAGAAAGCTGTAAGTACACACACACACACAGACATACACATCATTCTCACAACTTCAATTTAACACTTAGTTCCTGGCATGGACGAGTTTCTGACCAAGAGCGAGATACCGATACATACACCAAATATTGATCCCACAAGAATCTTAGGCGACGCCAACATGTCGGCTATCAACCGTAAGCAAAAATTATTGTTTGCCCCATGGTGTCATAATTAACAAGGTGACCTATTTTTGTTCACTTGAGCATTTGACTTGAGAATCGAGCATTTTATTTAGCAGGCAGCAAACTGCGTGTAACCGAAGAGTATAGAATGTTTAAACAGTCAGGGCAAAAAGTATTGGCTTTTTGATTATCTGTCGATTTATTGCTAATTTTATTATCATTTGATCAATCTTGTATTTTTCTAATAATTAATAGAAATTTCTACAAAAATATAGTTGAGATATCTGATAGAAAAAGGGAATGAGGTAACTATTATGCTCAAAAAATAAATATATATTATACTATGTTGTAAATAGAAAAGATTTTTCTTGAAGAAAAACATACAAGTTACCAATATTCTTTATTTTCTTTATGCTCTTTTAGTGGTAAAAGTCTGGTGAAAAAAACATTTTTATGCCCCAAAATTTCTGATATCCAATAATATTAAGTTCTACACATAAATTATTTTAAAATAAAATTTTTGACACTCGGCACATTGCGCTAAACTCTTCATACCTAATAAAAAATCGTTGGATGAGTTTTCTCAAAAACCGCCAAAATGTGAAAAAAATACCTTATTTCACCTGTAGCTGTTTACCTATGTTCTTTAAAAACTTTGAAGGTATGCCTAAGAGCCCTTCAATATACCTTTTCAATGATATATAGATCATATCATATCTGTAGCTTCTATCGTTTGGATGCTGTGGGGTTTTTAGCGATTTCATTCAAACTTTTAAGCTATATCAGTCATCTCAATTTCGGAAGGCCAAACAAAATTTCAAAATTAATTATTCTTTGAACCAGTAGTCTGATTTTGATGACCAATGTGTCATTCGACGCGTATTTTTGATTAGAATAGTAAAACAGTAAATAATTAAATAAAATTAAAAAAAAAAATGTCAAAGGCTCTCACGAATCAGTCGAGATTCCAAAAGTCTTAGTATGTACATTTGTTAGTTGTACAGATACCTTTCGATCGGTATATAACTCGACCTGATCGGACAGTCCTAGCAAATTTTCCATTCTTCCTGTATATATTGCTAGTCGTCTTTCGCATCCTTCGTGCTCCTTTCGTCGCTAGCAATACTTTTATAAATGACTGCATCTACTTCTCTCATTGTGGTGCAAAAATATAAGTAACTGTGGTAGAGTGAATACGTCACCTTGTTAGCAAATTCACCTCAGTTTGTCTTAAGATCCTTTAGAAAAATTTGTGTAATACTGTAAATAATATTTCAGAATTTGCACGTTTGCCGCCAGACCAACTGATTGAGAAGATTAAGGCGATGCAGGATGAAATCTACAAGTTGGGCCTGCGCGAGTCCAAGGAGATGACACGCGGCAAGCTCTTGGGCATCTTTGATCGCGATCGTCTAACGAAAACGAAGACAAAAGCGAAGGAAATGCGAAATTAAAATTGTGCATGTGCATGCTAAACAAAAAAAAAAAAAAACATCTCTGACGTCAGACTTGATAAACTTTATGATAACCAAAATCCCATCTCTATTTTTTCGGAGGCGGAACATTTAGTTAATAATACAGCTATATACTTACATCTTTGAATAAATAATGTATCTCCTGAATTGTAAAACGCGTCGATTACGCTAGTCAACAATAAATAACATTTATTTCCATTAAAGCATTTTTCTGATATATATATATTCATACAGAGTCTACATATACAGATAGTCCCGTTATATTGGAGAGTTGCCAGAGAGCCAACAGAAGTCGAAGATGTTTAGAGTGAACGACAGAGAAAGAGTGGGGTTGGAGTGAGGAGTGAGTAGAAGGCACAGTTTATAAATTCCGCTATGCTTAAAACCAACATTTAACATGTGTGCGTGTGCATGTGTTGGTGAATACTGTCTTGGGAATATGCATACGTATGGTAATATTATTAACAAGTTGACTTTCTTACTTCTACAACTCAAACACGGTTGCAAAAAAAAACTAACATTTCGAAAAACAGTGGTCCAATGTATTAAATGGAGCAACTGTGTCTTTGGTGCTGATTGAATATGTCACCTTGTTAATTATTGCACCTGACCAATGCTGCCAGAATTTTAAGGACAAAAAACGAACGAACTAAAAATAGCAGTAAAATAGCAATAGTAGTAGCTACAAAGCTTTGAAATGTGTTAAAAATTATATGCAGCTTTTAAAACAAAAATGCAGATTATTTGTTAAAAATATTAATTTTCTGGCAAGCGGCAAAAGTAGTCAACTCTTAATATATAATAGCCAAATTTATTTTGCAATTCTAAAACTAAAACAACTAAATTAAATCTCTAAAAGGAATAGCTGAAATGCCAGCACTGACCATGGCACAAACAAGTTGTTGCTGAGGTACATATGTATGTATGTGTGTGTGTGTATACATTATGCCTACCACATATGTATGTATGTATATGTAAGGATGTATCCTTTGAAGAGGGTCAAGGACAGACAGCGCGTCAGCTTTTTTATTCCTGCCACTGCATGCCAAAACGCTGCTCGAATGTGATGCGATTAAAGACACCAACATCGGCCAACTGCATTGGATCGGTATAATATGCATATCGTCTGATATCCAACATGGCGACATCAAACATTTGCTTCCAGCTCGTCAAATCGGTGACACTCATATGGATGGGCATCTGTGGATCGGGTATATCGATGGCGGCCTGCAATCGATCAAATGCCTCGGCAATCGGACCCACCGATAGATTCACCCAATATTCGGCTGGAAAACGTTTGTTCTCACAAAATGGCGCTCCCTTGCGCATAATGAAGACCAACATAAGAATCTCATAGCGCTCGGAGCTCTCATAGAAACGCTTGGTGCGTGTCTTTTCCACAAAATCAATTAGCAATATTAATGGTGTATAATTTTGGAGATGCATGAGCAGCTCACGGTCCGTCCACAGATAACGAGCGCCAGCTCCCATGTTGCTTTTAACCGTTAGCATGCTCATGTTGCTGGCAAGCTGATGTTGCTGCTGATGTTGCTGCTGATGTTGCTGATGTTGTTGTTGTTGTTGCTGATGATGTTGCTGCTGATGATTATGATGTTGCTGATGCTGCTGCTGATGTTGCTGCTGCTGCTGATGTTGCTGATGGGAAGTTACTGTTGCGGTTACAGCACCGCCGGCAACTGCGGCTGGAGTTGCAGCTGCATTCGATACGCTCTGATTGGGCATGCCAATGAGAGTGCCGCCAGTTTGTCTAAGACAGCTGACCTCCTCGACCATGTGCTGTTGTCCCTCCTCCCCTTCTTGTTGCTGTGCGGGCCAACTGGGCCAAGGTCACACCACTGGGCAGTCTCAGTCACACACACATACACACACACACACACGCCCCCAACAACCCTCTCGACTTGTTGCAACTGCACACTTCTTCGCCTTTACTTTGCCTTGTTTTTAATGTTGCTGCTTATTTTTATATTTTTTTTCCGTTTCAAATGCAATTTATATTTGTATGGAATGCAAATGAATAGAAGCTTGGAACTGCAGCTGCTGAAGTTGCGTGCTGGCTGGACGATTGTTGTCACGCGAGTGCGTGGCCACTGGCCAGAAAGAGACAACTAAGACGAACTGCAGCGAAAGCAACGCAACGAATGCATCACTCGGCTGTTCGTCATCAGTGCTGACATTTCAGCTATTTTTTTTTAGAGATTTAATTAAGATGTAATTTTATTATTGGCTATTATAAATTAGGAGTTGACTACTTTGGCCGTTTGCCAGAAATTTAATATTACTAACAAACAATCTGAATTTTTGTTTTATAAGCTGCATATAATTTTAACACATTTCAAAGATTTATAGCTACTTCTAGCTAGCCTTTCAAATTAGCATTTTTATCCTTCAAATTATGGCAGCACTGGTTGCCCTTTATATCCTTTATAATTACAATTAGCACAAGCCTTATTTCATTATAATTAAGTTGCATTTTTATTAACATTTTCTACAGAAATGATTATCCTAATTGTGTTTCATTTACTTCATCATAATGAAAGGATATATTTTGGTTGCATATTCGTTCTTAGTACAAAATTACAACTAGCTTATTTAATCAAAAATTAATATATGTATATGTATGTATGTACCTAAAAGCATTTTCATTATTTGTACGTCACACTGAGAACATAAATAAATATATAAATATATTTACATTTTTATTATAATGGCTCCTGCAATCTGTAACAATCGGATGCAATTTTCCATTTATCATTCTCAGCGGTTATCACAAACGATTGTTGAAAGTTGCGGGACGTTTGTTCACCGAATTTAACCGTTCCGCTGGCCAAGATGATGTACGTCGATTGATTGCCCACGGCTGCGTCCAGTATCGGCTGTGAATCGAGCGTTGTCGGGTTGTGGCGGGAACTCGGCAGCTCCAGAAAGTAGCGCTCAATTGTTTCCCGGCCTTGTGCGCCATTGCCGTTCCAACTGAATGTCGCACTATCTATATACAGACGACCCATTTGCTAAATAAACAAAATAAATAGAAATGCATTTATCAACATTTGTTTTTCTTTTTGTTCTTGTCATTGTTGGCAATTTCGCCATTGCCGGCAATTTACTCACATGCCGCCGGTTGTCCAATGTGGCATAATATAATCGTGTAAAGTCCTCGGCCGTTCGGCAACATGTCTCAACTTTGTTTTTAAGTTCCTAAAATCAAATGCATTAATAATTTGTATAGTGTTAGATTTAATTATTATTTATTTGTCACTCACGTTGTTCATTTTGTTGTTCGAAACGAGACACTCAGATTAGTGTTGGGTAGTAATGGATTTTTCATGAGTAGTGAACAACAAAAGGTTGCTCCCTCAAGTGAGCAAGTGAACATGTTCCTACCAAATTGTTCTTTATTGCTCACTTGTTCTTTCTTTGCTCGCTTTTGTTCATTTTTTTCCTACACTATCGATAGTGGGCGATAGTTTTTTATGACGGTCAACGCGTCAGAGGAAGACGCACATTTGGCATCTGCAGAGATTCGGAAACTTTTAAGTTTTGTTTTTAATAATTATATATTTTTATGACATTGACAAGTTCTTTACTATAGTCGGCACTGTAATATCGATAGACACCAGCTGTTGCCGACGCCATCTATCGGCCGCAGGAGAAACATGTAGCAACAGCTTGACCAAAAAATGTCAAACTGAGGATAACGTAGGGATCAGGAATAGGAGAATGACATTGGTAGGGATTTGACGGGAAATAAGGAGGTTAGGGATTGAGGAAAAGTCAGTGTGGTCTGATGAGAGATTTGGCGTGGTTGTGGCTGCAAATCAGAGGAGTTTCGTTGTGGCAAATCTGTGAAAATAAACAATTAAAATTATATCCATCGATAAAAGTGCTTTCAGTCGAGGATTTTTTCACCGAAACTTTTTGTCAAAAAACTGTCGGTGTCGTGTAAACACACAAAATTTGGTAAAGGTCTAGAGCAGCAGCCAGTCTCAAAAAAAAAAAAAAACACACACACACAGAAAGAGGGCGATTTATAATGAATTTAGGTGAAACAATTTTTAGGGGGTCTTTGCAAATTTTTTTTTATTGAACTTTGAAATTAAAATAAAAATTTACTTTTTTCACTGTTGTTTTTGTTGTTTATCATGGCTGCTTTGGGTTATTCATGGTTGCTTTTCGATGATTCAATCGCGCGCGCGCGCGATTTTACTTTATTTTTTAAATTTTTTGCCTGCGGCGCGCTTACCCCTGAGTATTCCACACACCTCGTCCACCCTTTTTAACAATTCTTAATCCATTTATTATCTTTAAATCTCTACCACTCTTTAGGATGATGGTGTTGATGACAATGATGTTTGATTATGACCAAATGCCTTTATAAAAAGAGATTTAATATTTTCATTTGTATTTTTTTTTTGTATATGCACGTTTTTAACTTGTTTCTGTTATAGCGTAATAGTGTTGAAAAACACGTAAACAAATTACATGTGAGAGAAAATGTAGTGTTGGTAAACGTTTTATTAGTGACAACATGCACAAAACAACGATGTAAAAGCTCATTTTGCATTGAAAATATCTAAATTTCAAAATTCAATAAAAAATAAACTAGTTGAGACCCCCTAAAAATATTTTCACCTAAATTCATCATAAATAGCCCTCTTTTTGTGTTTTTTTTTTTTTGCCGGTGGCTACTGCTTCTAGACTGTTTGTTACCCAAAATTTTAAAGTGTCGGTGAAAAACCGACGCTCACCGATGGAAATAGAACACGTTCTATTCCATCGTTTTTTTGAGTCGGTGAATCCGCTTCAAGTGACACAGCCTGCCCTTAGCCAAAGCCGTCAGTTAGCTTCAACCCAGGCGCAGCTTTCCCGGCAGCCGAAGCACCAGATCCCGCCAGACACCGCGCTGCTAACTAAGAAGCAAAAAAATCATTTGTTAATTCATTCGTAATTGCATCTTTGAATACAATTACATACATACAGTTTGTCAAGTAATTGTTTGCAAAGCCTTAAAAATGTAATATTTCGACTTTAAATAAGAAAATAATAGCTTATTATATATATTTGGAAAGGTCATTTAATTTTCGTTCAAATGATGCAAAAATTTCCTTAACCCATTAAGTACCCATTAAAATATTCGAATTTTAAAAAAGGTCTACTTTTTCAACTTTTTTCCTCGATTTTTTCCAAAAAATGTTGGGATGCAAAAAAATTCTGGAAACAATTCTAAGAGTAACTGCAAAAAAAAATTTTCAAAAATATTTTTGCTAGTATTTTTTAGAATTTTTTGAAAACTGAAAAAAAGGCACTTTTTGCATGAAAATGAGGAAAAATGGGTTAAAATGGTCATTTTTAGGATTTTCAAAAAATTCTAAAAAATACTAGCAAAAATATTTTTGAAAATTTTTTTTTGCAGTTACTCTTAGAATTGTTTTTAGAATTTTTTTGCATCCCAACATTTTTTGGAAAAAATCGAGGAAAAAAGTTGAAAAAGTAGACCTTTTTTAAAATTCGAATATTTTAATGGGTACTTAATGGGTTAAGGAAATTTTTGCATCATTTGAACGAAAATTAAATGACCTTTCCAAATATATATAATAAGCTATTATTTTCTTATTTAAAGTCGAAATATTACATTTTTAAGGCTTTGCAAACAATTACTTGACAAACTGTACATATGTACATACTTACGCAGTTCGTCTTGCCAGCCTGAGCCCATAAAGAGCTCTTTAGGGAAGACCTACATATATGAAACATACTCACCGGACATTAATTAACACACACGTACACTCATATTTATACTACTACTATAATATTATATTTATATATAGACCTCGGATTTGGCATACTTGTTATAATTAAAAAAAACCAATTTTTAATGCATGTCGAAAATATGCAAATTATATGCAAAAAATATGCAAAACATGCAAAAAATATGCAAAATATGCAAAACATATGCAATCAAATTTCAGCGAAAAACTGAATCATACATGCCGTTAAAGTAAACTGGCAGCCATAAGTCATTGAAAAAAACATTGAGTAAAGCTGCTTGGTGTTATTTTATTTTGTGTAGAGAAGTGGAATGCCTAAGAACGAAAAAAATGAGAAAAACTTATTCGGAAAATGGCTTAACAGCCTTCCCGAAAAGTGCTTTAAAATTGAGGGAAAAAACATAATTTGTACAAGCTGTGATAAAAAGGTAAAATTTAAATATTCAAATTTTAAAATTTTTTTTACAAATTTTAAATTTGGATCATCGATTGTTAAATTTCAAAAAACGTTTTAATGTTCCTAATATTTTAGATTCCTTGTGACAAAAAATTCCAATTGCAGCAGCATATTGGTTCTCAACGTCACAAAAGGTGTAAAGCATCAAATAACAACAGCGAAGAAAGTGAAGTTACTTTAAGCAACACGTCCAGCAACTGTTCCGAGAGCAACAACGAATTTAAGTCGGACTTATGTACAGCGTTGGTTGCGGCAAATATTCCATGGAATGTGGTTAACAACGCTACATTTAACAATTTTTTAAAAAAATATACTGGGCAACCAATTCCTGACGAAAGTACACTCAGAACAAACTATTTGGATAAATGCTACCAACAGTCAATCATAAAAATTCGTGACAGTCTAAAAGATGACAACGTTTGGATATCAGTTGACGAAACAACGGACAAACAAGGGCGATATATCGCGAATTTAAGCGTAGGAGCATTGAGCGAAAATGAATCTTCAGGATCATTTCTATTGGCCTGTAAACAGTTGGACCAAGTGAACAATGCAACTGTTGCTCGCTTTGTAAACGACAGCATTCGCATGTTGTGGCCCCAAGGGAATGAGACAAAAGTTTTGTTGCTCTTAACGGATGCTGCTGCATACATGATTAAGGCTGGTCAAAATTTGAAGATTTTCTATCCGAATATGATTCATATCACTTGTTTGGCACATGGTTTAAATCTAATAGCTGAAAAAGTGAGATCATCTTTTCCTGTCGCTAATTCGTTTATTTCAAGCGTAAAAGAAATTTTCATAAAAGCTCCGCTCAGAGTACAACAATACAAACAAATTTTAAATAAGGAGCTTCCACCAGAGCCGATCTTAACCAGATGGGGTACATGGTTGAAGGCGGCATCATTTTATGCTGACAATATGGAGGGAATAGCAGAGGTAAGATAATGCATTTATTTAAGTTTGGTAGTGAATAAATCTAAATTTGCATTTCAGGTCCTTAAAACGCTGAAAACCGAAGATGCTGAATGCATTAAGATAGCAAAAGAGTTGATAAAAAGTCCCCAGCTGTGTCCGGATTTTATATATATTAAATCCAATTTCGAAAGAATTGGCGGAATAATAACTTCCTTGGAAGCGAAGGGTCTTCCATTGGCCACATCAATGAGCCTTTTTAAGGAAGCCGAAGATATTATCTATAGTCTATCAGGTGATTTGGGCAAGAACTTAAAAGAAACACTCAAAGCAATTTTGAAAAGAAACCCCGATTTGCACATATTATCAAAAATAAATAATATAATAAATCACAACATGGATGATCTATCTGGACTTGAGCCCGTCAGTAAGGAAAATATCCTAAAATATAAATATTCTCCAATAACATCATGCGATGTGGAGAGAAGCTTTTCAGCATACAAAATGGTCTTCGGAGAGAAATGCCAAAGCCTCTCAATTAACAACTTAGAAAAAATAATGGTGGTTTATTGCAACACCAATTATTAATAATTAATAAAATTTTTATATTTATTCCACCCAATGAATCGCTTTTTTATTGTTATTTGATTTGTTAAATATAGAAACAATTTTTGCTTATTTTGCATATTTTTTGCATATTTTGCATATTTTTTACATATATTATTCATATGCATTTCATGCAAATATGCAAAATATGCAAAAATATGCGCATCATTTTTCACTCTATTTTTAACGAAACGAACTTTGGTGCTATCAGAATTCGCCTATCTTATCCCTATAAGAATATGCAAATATGCAAAATCCGAGGTCTATTTATATATGTATTAGTTGTACACTATATATTTCACACATTCACATATATTTATTTACAAATCGCATTGTTTACATTCGCGCCCACCGATCACAAGGTTGCCAGATAGTTTGTTTGTAGAGTGTCGTGCGATAGTTTTGTTAGTTGTTGAAGATTAAAGCCTAGTACCGACGTGAGATAAAAGGCCTAGCGTAAGTCAAACTCCATATAAAAAAAACGCTAGCGTAAAGTAAGAAAGAAGAAGACGACATTTATCTCCGCTTGTCGGTCCGGACGTAAACTAAACTGAAACTAAAAACGGAGTTGCCAGATAAGGAACGGGCGTTATACAGCACTGTTTGAAACAGCTGACTGGCCCAGCGAAACATTGAACTGTTTAGAGTTTCGCTATCTATCTATCTCACTCTCTCACAGTAACTCAAACGAAATGACCGGAAAATTATCAAAAAACAGCAGATTGACTCTTTTTGAAACAGCAGACAAAATTCTGCTGATTAACGAGGTGGAAAAGAGGCCAATATTTGTATTTTTTCATTAATTTAGAGGGAGAATCCACGTAAAAAGTTCTAAGGCGATGGGTTCACTCATACGCGCTGTGCCGTCGCATATTTCTCCTATATTAACTATAATAATAACTATATAATTTTAATTTTCATAGTCTCCTCTTTTTATCAAAATCAGTTCTGCATGTTCATATTTAAAATTAACCGCTGTTGACGCATAGAGTTACCACTCAACTTTTCGTTATTTTTTCATGTTGCTTTGGTAATATTATTTTATTTTAAAGGCCTGTCTCCAGCACCGCGAAATTTTTATGTTAGGAAATTGCAAATTATTTCGTGGGTATGGAACATAAATACAACAGTGTGCCCATATACGTAAAGCGTGTGACGATTTACCTAAAACATGCATGGTCACTTTGTCGAATCAGTTGTGTTTTGTAACAGCGCCAATTTTGAAAGTTCAGCTAATTTAAAAAAAATTAATAAATTGAACTCTGACGATGAAGTGATTGTGTTGGTGGCGGCATATATTGTTGCAAAAACAGTTTCATCTCACTTTTTGGTTTTGCGGACAATTTTTTCTTCCATTATTTCAATCGACACTAGCGAAATAATTGTCGGCAATATATTCCTGAGCTGTGCATCAGCTGTTCTCTCAATCCACAAACGCTGTCGATAGGCCATTAATCGATATTTATTTGTGGATTTCGTTCAAGTTGCTGGATACTCAAGCAACGAAATTGAAAACGAAAAGTTTCTGCCTACGTTTTTTTTATATGAAGTTTGGCAGAAATTTTTATTTTCCGCGGTGGTGGATACCCGGCTTAAGCCGGGAATATATTGTCGACAATTATTTCGCGAGTGTCGATTGAAAAAATGGAAGAAAAAACTATGCGCAAAACCAAAAAGAGAGATGAAACTGTTTTTGCAACAATATATGCCGCCACCAACACAATCACTTCATTGTCAGGGTTCATTTTATTCATTTTTTTTTAATTAGTTGAACTTTCAAAATTGGCGCTGTTACAAAACGCAGCTGATTCGACAGAGTGACCATGCACGTTTTAGGTACATCGTCACACGTTTTACGTATTTGGGCACACTGTTTTGTTTATGTTCCACGCACACGAAATAAATAGCAAATTCCTAACATAAAAATTTCGCGGTGCTGGAGACAGGCCTTTAAGTAGAAAACAACTGGGTTGGGTGTACAAAGGTGATGTTGGTGTCTTTGGTTGCCTGTGCGACAAGCAACTGTATTATAAATATGGATCCCAGCCGGGATATAACAAAGCCAAGTTGCTTGGCAACGTTGCCTCGTTGATCAAACGTTGAACCTGAGATTCCACGCTGGTGTTGTCCAGTACACCAGTTTCCCTGCCCTCCAGCTTGTGCTGTACCAGCAGCAGAGAACGTTGCGCGAGTAGATTCTTTGATTCCTCTAAAAAAAATAAAATAAGAGATATAAATAGATTATACAAGTTATATACTAATTAACTAACTCGATGACTCCTGGGATTGGTCCTTGGAGAGGACGCCCCAAATGAACAGAGGATCGTAGAGCAGGACCTCCAGTATGGTGGTGAACACGGGCTTGTAACGTCTCAAAATATGCATAATTGCTTCGCATGATTTGGTAAAAACACCGTTGGTGCCACTGAAGCCCATTGGGGCAACAAAATCGCGTGACAGGCGAAATGGAACCGTCTCCTTTGTGGCCTGAATCTTGCCCTGCTCAAAAGCAATTCCTGCGCAACATATAAAATAGATTTTGTATAATAAATAATTGGAATTCTATGGCAATTTCATTACCAAAGTCAATGTGAACCACTTCTGCGGTCTGCTCATCAATTAAAATGTTCTGTGTGTGTCGATCGCCCAGGCCCAGAACATAACCGACCATGGACGTGGTCGCCACGCTGTTGATGTAGGCCAAACGTCGCTCGAACCAGACACCCGGTATGGGAAACTTTTCCAGCAGGAAATAATGAAATACGGGCTTCACATTCTCGCAAATCTTATCATAGACCGCCTTCCGTTGCGAGTCGCTTTTGCGCAGGGCGGCCTGAAATTAAACAATCAAATAGATGGAAGTCAAAAAATGATAGATTTGTTAACCTAACAGAGATCTGTCTTCAATTTTCAGGCAGATCAGGCTGCATTGAATTGGGAGCTGGGAATACGAATTTACTAACTTAATCAGGCCTGTTCCGGCTTTCACTTTCGGTAAGATTTTGCGGAAGTGAAAATATTTATTTATTTATTTCTCTAGCAGTAGAAATCATCAGTTAGTTGATAGTAAAAAATCACAACTAAATCACTGCGGACGGCAGTCCGCGCTAGTGACGAAAGCAGCACGAAGGGTGCGAAGGCGACTAGCATATATACACAGGAAGAATGGAAGATTTGCTATGACTGTCCGATCAGGTCGAGTTATATACCGATCGAAAGGTATCAACCTAACTTACAAATGTGCATACTAAGACTTTTGAAAACTCACCTGGTTCGTGAGATAAACAGGTATAAGTGGGAGGGGAAAAATTTAAATTATTGGAGCTAATGGGGCCGTTGGAGCCTTTTTGAATTTTCGATGAATTTTTTACAATTCTCATCAAATATACGCGTCGAATGACACCTCGATCATCAAAATCGGACAACTGGTTCAAAAAATAATTAATTTTGAAATTTTTAGGGGCCTTCCGAAAATGAGATGAAAAGTCAGTCTGTTTGTTTGTTTGTTTGTTTGTTTGTTTGTTTGTTTGTTTGGATCAAATCGTTGATTTAGCTTAAAAGTTTGAATGAGGACTTGTTCCCGATCAAAAATCTAGAAACGTTTGTTCTACGACTTTTTCGAAAAAAAGCTAGTTTGGCGGGAAATCGCTAAAAACCGCTAAAATTAAAACCCTTATAGCAGTCAAACGATAAAAGCTACAGATGCGATCTATATATCGTTGAAAAGGTATTTTGAAGGGCTGTTATGCACACCTTTTAACTTTTTTTCTAAAGTACATAGGTAAATTGCTACAGGTGACATAAGGTATTTTCCCCCACGTTTTGGCGGTTTTTGAGAAAACGCCGCTAACGATTTTTTTTAAATTTCAATATGTTTTAGTTTGTAAAATTTCGCGTTTTTTGATATATGACACAAAAAATTTTACCGATAGGTTTGGAAGATATAACCTATTAACTGAATATATACGTTTTACTTTGAATTGGAATAGGGCAGCAGCAACAAAGTGTCATAGCAGCCAGTTTGATTGTTTGAATAGCTTAAATGTTTGAATGAGGACTTGTTCCTGTTCAAAAATCTAGAAACGTTTGCTCTACGACTTTTGCGAAAAATCGCTAGTTTAGCGGGAAATCGCTAAAAACCGCTAAAATTGAAACCACCATAGCATCCAAACGATAGAAGCTACAGATGCGATCTATATATCGTTGAAAAGGTATTTCGAAGGGCTTTTTGCACTGCTTGCAGCGTAATGCGGAAATTACCTGTTAGCTGAATACATACATTTTACTTAGAATGGGAATAGGATAGCAGCAGCAAAGTGTCATAGCACCCAGAGTTTAAGAGTGCTGATAGCTTTTGCGCTGGGCATGTGTGTTTGTAAAGGGGACCAGTGTTGCCAGACAATTTGCTTTAGCTTGTACAAACAATAATCAAAGTTGACAAAGCTATACTGTCAAAAAATATTGCAATTTCAAAATTTCTGAGGTCTTATTCAAAAATTTCTGATATCCCACAAAAAAAACCTCTTTACGAGGTAAAAGTCTAGTGACGAAAACATTTTCATGCCCCAAAATTTCTGATATCCAATTTTGTGACGAATAATATTAAGTTTTACATATAAATTATTTTATCAAAATTTTTGCATTCGGCACTGCGCAAAACAGTGAGTGAGTTTTATTTGGTATGAAGAATTGATACATTTTAGCGCAATGTGCCGAGTGCCAAAATTTTGATAAAATAATTTATATGTAAAACTTAATATTATTCGTCACAAAATTGGATATCAGAAATTTTGGGGCATGAAAATGTTTTCGTCACTAGACTTTTACCTCGTAAAGAGGTTTTTTTTGTGGGATATTGACTGACGATAAAAAATTACAGCTGCTAATTGTGGAAAATATTCCAAATAAAATTGTACTGTTAGAGAAATAAATAAATAATTGGGGAATTGATAAATTAATATTTAAATAAATTAATAAATTAATAAATTGATAAATTAATAAATAAATAAATAAATAAATTTACTATAAGCTTGATTTTTTCGAGCATTTCTAAACTCTAGTAACTAAAATTCTTTTAAAATGTAGTTGATATAAAATTCTAAATTATTTTGGTGAAATAATGAGCCAATTACATCAAATAACAATTCATTTGCTGCAAGATTCATGTAAAACAATCAAGTCTAAACAAATGCTAGTTTGAATTCCCAACTCTCTATGGCAACAAATCACATTCTGACAGATTTGTCTCCTTTGCCACATCATACAAAGATTGAAAACAAGTTCGTAGAAATGAATAAATGACTTCTCCAAGGAATCTCCACTGTACCATTGACAGCTCGCGGCATTTTCTGTTGGTCCAACCGTTGGGATGATACTTCATGTGCGCACCGCCCGCGTTATTGCCGCCCACCAGATAGGCGCTGACGGGTATCGTGTTGCTGCACCACTCGAGGATGCCGCTGCGCATGGAGAGCGGCGTCACCTTGTAGGTGCGCAGGTGTAGCTTGCGCTCGATGAACTCCGAGTCGCTGTTGAGCAGCTCGTTGACAATGCCAAACACCTGTTGCATCACCGCATCCTGACGCAGATCGTCGCGGCCCTTAATGAGCTGGGCACGCACCACGCCGTCCGAGCAGAGACACGACATTTTGATGGGTGCATTGAGGCCACCGCACAAAGTAAAGTCGTTTGTCCATTTCACCATGCCTGTTAAAATTCAAGTTAGACATTTTGAAGGTGAAACAATAGAGCAGCGGTGGGCACGAAATCTGAGTTCTACCTAAGTTGGGAGCAGCCGCTGCTCCCGGAGCCACAGCGTGCCCACCGCTGCAATAGAGAGGTAAAATGTTAACTTACTGATTATATTATATTGCTTGCTGGGCTGCACCGACAGCGACAATGTGGGACAGTGGATGGTGTCCAGCTTGAGTGTATTCAATTTCTTTAGTTTTTCGGGAAGTCCTTTGGCGGTTGGCCTGCCATTTGGATCCTTGACGAGATACGTATTGGCGAATCCAATGAGCGCTGTAAGTAGCAGAAATTATCATATTTATCATTAGCATTAGCTTTAGCATTTTTTAGAACATTTTTTTTTTTAACATTTCTTAAGGTTTTTAACATTAAAGGATTTACAAATTTCTAAAATCTTTATATTTTCAAATATTAAGCATATTTTAACATTTTTAAATATTTACATTTATTTTCTAAAGTAAAAATTTTTATAAAATTTCCAAAAATGTTAAAAGTTTCAAAATTAAAATGTTTAAATAAAAATTTTTTTTTAATTATTGAACGTTTTGTTAACATTTTTATGACATGTTTTATAACATTTCTTTACGTTTTAAACATTTCTTATCGCTTTCAACATTTAAAATTGTTTAGCATTTTTCAAAGCATTTAAAAATGTATAAAATCTAAATATTTTCAAATACACAACATATTTTAAAATTTTCTAGACATTTACATGTCTTTTTCTCTAAAATAAAAAGTAAAAAGTGAAGTAGTAGCATTATCTTAGCATAAGCATTAGCATTAGCATAAGCATTGGCATTAGCATTAGCATTAGCATTAGCATTACCATTACCATTACCATTATTATTATCATTATCATTTTCATTAGCATTTTCATTAGCATTTTCATTAGCATTAGCATTAGCATTAGCATTCGCATTAGCATTAGCATTAGCATTAGCATTAGCATTAGCATTAGCATTAGCATTAGCATTAGCATTAGCATTAGCATTAGCATTAGCATTCGCATTCGCATTACCATTATCATTTTCATTAGCATTGGCATTATCATTATCATTAGCATTAGCATTATCATTAAAATTTAAATATCACCTGGAAACATGGCATCGAATTGTTTGTTGCAACTGGCAACTGCTGGATTCCCCTGGCATATCTGGCCAATGATCTTCTTGGCAATATCCGCCCGCTGTGTGTTGCTGTGGCTGCCATCCATGAAGGCATAGACCAGGGGATACAGCTTGTAGAACGTCTGCTGGGGATGATCCTGGCCACAGCGCACCAGAACCTCGACGAGCACCTTGTGAAAATCGGCATTCTTGGCGGTCAGGCGACCAACCATCTGATTGAGGGCACAAATGAACTTATAGCTGGGCACATTCTTAATTAAATCATTGATTTTGCTCAACATTTTGCTGTTCTGATCATTGGTGAACCAGAGGGCAATGATGCGATAAATTTCGGCACTTGAGGCGCCGCCATCCAGTTGACAGTACGCAATATAATGCTCGATAGCTGTGCACAAATTGTGCGTGAGATTATCCTCGATCTTTTGCAGCTCAGCCGCATCCAACTTGGCGAAACGACTCAGATTAATGGCGCCCACACGACGATCACGATCGCGATCGCTGCGTTCGTTGCGCTGCGAAACCGTGTCGGCCAATTCCAAGTTCTGTTGTATAATATCGGCCATCATTTTGTATTCCTGCGAGTTGCGATAGTTGTGCAGCTGTTGATACTCCCGATCCGCATACTTGGCAATTGCCGCATGCGCCGCCTTTCGATTGTCATTCACAAATCGATCAAATGTTGACCAGACGAATATCTCTGGGTGCTTGGACATCAGTGTCTCCTTGTGCTGCTCAAATTGATCCAGCAGCCGAATGGACTTGTTGAATTTCTTATCCAAGATGTACGACAAGCTCTGAGCATTGCAGTTCAATAGGAATTCACCCTGCATCCGCAGTGCTGGCACTCGTTGCAGACAGTACTGAAACTCCGGGTTGCTGACCACATGTTGCAGCAACGCCTTCGCTATTTGGTAGTTGCCCGTCTTCACGTGCACATCCGCATCCTCCAGCAGCGCGGATGCCTAGAAAACAGCAGAAGGATTGGTCAACGGATCGGTTGAGTTTTTAATAAGTTATGGGAGTTTTCAAATTTCGTACTTTTAGATCATAAGTCATGAAGGGGGTACGATCAAAATTTCCAAAAAATATTTTTTTTAAAAACTTATATTGTTGAGTCAAATCCACATGTAAATCGGTTGAGTTTCTACAAAGTTATGGAAGTTTTAGAATTTCGTACTTTTTGATCATACATAGATCAAAAGTCATGAAGGGGGTACGATCAAAATTTAAAAAAAAAATTTGTTTTTCAAAACTTATATTGTTGAGTCAAATTATTCATATTGAGGCCAAATTATGATCATAAAGACAAATTATGATCATAAATCTGTTGAGTTTCTTCTTGAACTGGGCATTTTTCTTGAAATTGGATTGACATAGTTATGATGTCGAATTTCTTACTACAAAATTTCTGATATCTTATAAAAAAGAACGTTTTTACGAGGTAAAAGTCTAGTGACGAAAACATTTTCATGCCCCAAAATTTCTGATATCCAATTTTGTGACGAATAATATTAAGTTTTACATATGAATTATTTTAAAATAAAATTTTTGTCACTCGGCACTGCGCAAAGTATAAATATTTATTAGGTATGAAGAATTTAGCGCAATGTGCCGAGTGTCTAAAATTTCATTTTAAAATAATTTGTATGTAAAACTTAATTTCATGCGTTACAAAATTCGATATCAGAAATGCTGCGAATACGAATTTACTAACTTAATATTTAATCTAAAAAATTAATTTTTTTGTATTAAGCTTTTCAGTCAAAATATAATGATCTGATAAAGTTAGTTAAGTATTTAAGTAATCACTAAATTAGTTTTAAATTGGCATTGATTCAATTTCAACTAATTGTTGAATCAATTGTTATTTTTGTTAATTTTTTGCTTGAAAAAAACAGCTCCAGAAAATATTTATTTATTTAGTTGTCTAGCAGTAAAAATTATCAGTTAGTTGATAGTCAAAAATCACAACTAAATATTGTTTTCGTCACAAGACTTTTACCTGGTAAAGAGGTTTTTTTATATTGTAAATTGTATATACCTTTGTGGCCTCCTTGATGTTGGGCAGGCCACGCAGCATGGCAATATACTTGGTGGCCATGTTCAGCTTGCCCGCATCCTTGCAGACGCCGATGCACTTGAGCAGATACGTGTCCACGGGACTCTGCTTGTAATACTGTTGAATGCGTCGATTGGCACGGGTGCCGGCCATCTTAAACAGCGCTATCTGATGGGAGAGTATGTGCTCCTTGCAGTTGAAATTGCCATAGGTGAGATTCAATTCCGTTTGCCACTTGTTGAAGATTTCATCGATTTCCGTCGTCGACAACTGAATGCCGAATTGAATCTGGGAAAAGTCTTCGGCCTGCTGCAGAGTGCACAGCCAGGTCATGTATTTGTACACAGATTGCAGGCACTCGACGCTGATGTCGCGCAGGACGCCCAGGACACAATGATAGGCATTCCTGATCGCCGACACGGTGTTCTCCTCCTCCCGATTCGTGATGCTCTTCAGTGCCAAATAGTGTTGCTTATTAAACTCCCGTTCCATGTCCCTTGAGGTATTCAACTTTTGCTGCGTCTCGGCCAGTTCATCCCATTGTCCCAGGCGCCAGAGAATTTCGTAGTCGATCTCCTTGTTGGATTCGCGACGTTGCTGGAGCAGATTGGCCAGCGAGAGCATGCCATTGCTCTTCATAATGTTGATGCTCATTTCACTGTTGGGCACATCCAGATTGTCCGATTCCAGCCAGCAGCCAAACAAATTGTTGTTCAAACTGAGATAGTCGACGCGGGAACGCAACGGATTCAAAAAGCCGGTCATGGCATCCAGGCAGCCAATGGACTCGTACGCCTTATAGCGGGAAAATAATTGCAACATGATTATTATTTAATTTTTTAAATATCTTTTTTTTTAATATTATTGAAAATAAAAAGTATTTAAATATGATATTAAAATGTTTAAATTTAACAACCAATTTTAACATTTTTTAACGATTTAACATTTTTTAACGTTTTTTACATTTTAAAGATTTAAAAATTTCTAAAATCTTTATATTTTCAAATAATGTATATTTTAAATTTTGAAATGCTAAAAATTTAAATGTTTAAATATAAAAATATGTTAATTTTTTAACGTTCTGTATACATTTTTTCGACATGTTTTTAACATTTAAAATTGTTTTACAAAGCATTTTAAAATTTCTAAAATCTTTATATTTTCAAATAATAAGCATGTTTTAACATTTTTTAGCTTATACATTTTTTTTCTAAAGTAAAAATTTTTCAAAAAATTTCAAAATATGCTAAAAGTTTCGAAGTTAAAATGTTTCAATTTAATTTTTTTTTTTATTATTGAACGTTTTGTCAACATTTTTTATGACATGCTTTTAACATTTCTTAACAATTTTAACATTACTTAACGATTTTTACATTTTTTTATCGTTTTCAACGTTTAAAATTGTTTAACATTTTTCAAAGCATTAAAAATTTAAAAATTGAAATCTTAACCTTTAAATAACATATTCTACATTTTTTTAACTTTAACATATTTTTTTTTTCTAAAATAAAAAGTAATTATAAGTTTTAAAAATATATAAAATTTAAATGTTTTAATTAAAAATATGTTAATTTTTAACGATTTGTCAACTTTTTCAAAGCATTTATTAATTTCTAAAATCTTTACATATTCAAATACATAACATATTCTAACATTTTTAACTTTTATATATTTTTCTTTTCTAAAATAAAAAATATTTAAACTTTTCAAAAATGTTAAAAACTTAAATTTTTACATTTTCAAATTCATAACATATTCTATAACTTTTTAAGCTTTTACATATTTTTTTTTCTAAAATAAAAAGTAATTATAAGTATGAAAAATGTATAAAATTAAAATGTTTAAATTTAAAAAAATTTTTAATTTTTTAACGATTTTTTCAACATTTTTCAAAGCATTTATTGTTTTCTAAAATCTTTTCATTTTCAAATACATAACATATTTTAATATTTTTTTAACCTTTACTTTTATGTGTTAAAATGTTTTTCAAAATATACTTCTTTCCTTCAATTATAATGCTTTTTAAATTAAGATTTCATTATAACTAATCAATGTTCATAATTTATTCAGGTATATTTTTTTAAAAACTTCAATGTTGCTCACCTTTTTCGCCGACTTTTGAAAGTTGTCGTCGTCCAAAATATCAGAATGGTTAGTGTTCTCGTTCTTCGCCTCGCATGCCCACAATTCCAAGTACATGATGCTGAGAAAATACGCCTGGCAATGATTGCTGGCCATGATTGCATTGCTGAGATTGATGGGAATGCTCCTGTGACATGGAAATGAACAAGAAAGAGAGAAGCATGAATTAGAGGGAGAGAGAGAGAGAGAGAGAGAGAGAGAAAGCATACCAATTGTTGGTGAGACGAATGCATTCACAAATGTACAGAAATTGTTTAATCGCACGCTTCTCCTGATAAATGCCCTTGGCCTGCGCACAGAATCCGTTAAAGTAGTGATCGAGCATGGAGCACAAGCTGGCCAAATGCAATTCCTTGTTGGCCAACAGCAGCTTGATAAATGGCTGCAGACAGGCCTTGGCAAATTGAAATGAGTTCGCGGCAAATGCATCGAATCCCGGCCAGTCGCAGGCCTCAAACACCTGAGACATGAACGCACACATCCATGGCTCGTAGTCCAAATGATCGCAGGACTTTAACACGCTCACCCAATCAATGGCCGGAATGCCGCTGAACGAGTTGAGGAAACTCCGCGATTTGTGGCGCTTCTGATGAAAGATGCGCAGATTCGGATGCATGACTGCAACAGAAAATCAAATATCAATAATTAAATAAGTAAATAAACCAGGGATTAAAACCCTAACCGAAACCGTAACGTTTAACCGGTAAAAAACGATTGAAATTTAAAACCGTAACTGAAACCGTAACCGAAAAATTTGCATTTGACCGAAACCTTAAAACCGAAACTCTGTAAACCGAAATAACCGTTTAGCAACCGTTTTATTTATTATATTCATTAATTTCGGTTTTTCATAAATAATACATAGTAAATATCGAAAAAAAAGTTGTATTTTTAATTGTTATTTTAAAAATCGCAAATAGGAATTATGGTGTAACTTTTAAATACAATTTTAAAAGCATGTACTATTTTCAATTATTATTATAAGAATTTAAAAAACAAGCTAAAAATAATTTAAGACGAAAAATTTTGAACTGTTTCGATTTTTTTCGACTCATAAGTCTAGCCTGCGATCTCTGATACTTTGTTATTAGTTTTGTTGTTTGTTTTTGTTTTTCTTTTTTAATCTTGATTTTAATTTTTTTATGTTTAATTTTGAATTTTTATTTGTGATATTCATGATCGAATTTTTATACATAAACATATTTTTTAAATAAAATATTAAAATTGTTAAAATGTAACTAAACTACATCAAACTGAAGAATATGTGAAATAAATGTGTGAATGAAACATTAAGAAAGATATGCCTTTTTAATTATTGTTATTATATTATTAATATAATTATATCTTTTCAAAGAAATTTTTTTTTTGTGAAAACCGAAATATACAAAAACCGGTTTACCGATTAGTAACCTTTGTTCAAAGACTTTGCGTAACCGATAACCGAAAACTTAAATGCGAACATAACCGAAACCGTAACTGAAACCGATATTCGTTTCGGTTTTAGTCCCTGAAATAAACAAATACAATTTTAATATTATTAACCGTGTAATTTGGCGCCACTGTTGCTGTTAACCACATGTCCAGCCACCTGGATGAGCGCCTGCTGTGTGCTCGTCTCAAAGTGGAACAATTGTTTGTCCAGTGTCTCCACAAGGATGCGAATGAATTCATCCATTGGCTCATCAGTGGACTGCAAAGAATTTTATAAATTTATTTAAATATTTGCATACGTTGAATTAATGATGTAAAAATATATCGAAAAAAAACATCTCGATTTTCGATCATTTACTTGACAATAAATTGAGCTAATAAATAATAGATTTTTACAATTTATTACATTTATTTTAAAATTATGTAATTTTAATTTTAACACGATAGTTTATTTTACATTAATCGAGCCAATTAAATCGATTTTAAGGCTTCGCTTATTTTCTTGACGATAAATTAAGCTAATAAGTAATCGATTTATACAATTTATTTAATTTGATTAAAAATTAAATAATTTTGATTTAAACTCGATAGTTAATTTTACATTAATCGAGCTAATTAAATCGAGATTCGATAATTTAAGTTTAAACTCGATAGTTAATTTTACATTAATCGAGCTTATTAAATCGAGATTCGATAATTTTAATTTAAGCTCGATAGTTTGTTTTACATTAATCGAGCTAATTAAATCGATTTTCAGAAAAAATCGAAAACTTATTTGATCGAATTTATTGAAATTTGAGTGCAAATTGTTTTTTACAATTACGTTTACTTTTAAACAATTTTCGATAAATCTTTTTATTAATCGATTTTAATACTAAATTCGATGCATAGTTATGATTTAAATTACTAAGTCTAATGATTTGGTTTTCTCACCTGATCAAAGGCATCGAAATCGGTCTGAAAGTAATACGAATTGCTCTGCATTTTCAGTGGTCCAATCTCGGCCAGACACCTGAGTGCATCCATGCTGCTCTCCTGCTTCGGTGAATCGCGCACAATGCGAATCAGGCGATTGATGAGCTGAAAGAGCAGCTGATCATGCTGTTGCAGCTCCATTTTGTGATCGGCAATCTAAACAAATGTGAGACATAGTCATTTAAAATACTGATTCAGTCGAAATGTATAAATTGTCAAAAGAAAAATCGAGTTTTCAAAGTATTGAACAAAAATTATCGAGTTAAGGAACTTGAATTTCGATTTGTCATTTCGATTATTTAATATACGGATTAACATATTCAAATTGTCAATCCATTTAACAAAACAAATCTATTATGAAGAATTCCAGAGTTGTATTTATAAATACGTTCAGAAAAGGTTCGATTGTAGATTATTTAGGTACTGCAAATAAACTACGATAAAAAAAACTCAAGTGATTTGTCAAAAATTCATAAAATCCATTTAACCAACTTGATTATTAGTCTAAAAGTGATCGAGTTAAACATAAGTCGAATTCTCGATATATCGAAAAAATATCGAGCAAAGAACTTGAATATTATTTCCGTAAAAATCGATTTGTCGAAAGATATTTACATTTTTTATAAAATCTAAGTTAATTCTGCAAATGAGTTGTATATTTTTTAAAAATTCTCTTTAAATAACTCGATTAGTCGTCCAAAAATTTATCAAGTTGAATTATATTTGATAACAGACTTTTTTTTGTCGATAGTTTAATGTATTTTTACATCACTATTTAAGAGTTTGTGTAATTAAAAGATCTATTCTTTTCTTTTATTTTTTTTTTAGTACTCACATATTCACGCAGACCGTGTAAACGTCCATCGAGTCGATTGGGCTTGAGGAACTCTCGTATGTACTCGCCAACGTCGAGTCCACCAGCCCTTGGCAGCTCCACATCAATCAGAGGCGACTCTAGATATTCGCATTCGGCATTTTCCTCCAACAGGATTTGCATATTGAGTTGTTCACGGTGCGAATCGATGAATGCTTTTAAAATTGCGACCGAATGTTGCCGCAATTTCTTGTTCTCCATAAGTTGGGCACACGACATCAATAACTTGGCTAACTCATCCAAACCGGTTGAGTTTGAGTTTGTGGTTGAAAAACTTTGTTTGGTTTGCATAATCTCTAGGAATTCCAATCCCGCGCGCTGCAATTGTCCACATTTAGCTGAAAGAAGTGAATAAAGCATGAATATAGAAGTACTTCTGGTTCTTTGCATTTCAAGAAATCCCTAGCCAAAACTTGTACTACTACTAATATAATACTTTTGGATCTGATTGGGTTATTCTATGCAACAATTGTTGGATCATTTAATAGTTTTTGAGCACGCCCAGATATTTAAATATTTAAGTTTTAATCTGATTTTTGCCTATTTAGTTCTTTTTAACTTCAGTTCTGCTTAAATTTAAATTTATATATAATTTATATAAATTTAATATCATATGTAAATGTTGGATCATTTAATAATTTTTTGAACAAGGCTAGATATTTAAATTTTTAATATTTTATTTGATTTTTAACTATTCTGCTTCAATTCAAATATTTATATAATTCATATAAATTTAATATAATATTTAAATGTTGGAACATTAAATAATTTTTGAAAAATTAAGCTGTTTTTTATCTTTTCAGTTTAAATTTAAATGTATATATAATATTAGGTTTTTTTCGGTAATTAACATTAACTACAATTATTAGCTTTTATCCTACTAAAACGCAAGATCAGCCAAACATAATGGTAGTAATGACTGATTTTCAGCACTGTAAGTGCCCAAAAATAAGCAATGAACAAAATGTTAAGTTTATTTAAATAGTTAACGGGTATCCTATTGTCGGGAGCTCGACTGTAGCCTTTCCGCTTGTTAATATCTAATTTGTTTTTAGCCTTTCAGTTTAAATTAAAATTTATATAATAATTTTAGCTGCTCTTAATTGTCATTAAATCAGGGACTGCAAATAAGAGTTATGAATGCTAATTTCAACTAAAAAAATCAAAGTAAAGGAATTATGCTACAGAAAAAGGGCATGTACCAAATTTTCAATTTTAGTCGGAACTATCGATATCAGCCAAAAACTTCTATTTTCAATTTTTAAGATATAAATCAAATTTAATTCTTATTTTCAATTTTTATTTTAAAAGTTAAAAATAATTATTGAAATTCAATTTTGAATAAAAAGTTGTGAAATAACACTTATTTATGATTTTTTCAATAAAAATAAAAAATAAGAGTAATTTTTGATTTTTATTTTAAAAGTAACAAATAAGAGTTATTCCGAAACTTTTATTTTAAAAATCAATATTAAATATTTAAGTGATACTATTTTTTTTTTGTTTTTTTTATGATTTCTAGTATACATTTGGTATTTTTAGTAGCAATTGGTATTTTGTTTGCCAATAATTACTGGAACAGAAAATAAAAGAAAAGATTATTTATAATAGTCGGATCACTAATTTTGTCCTTAAAGGACATGTGATGCATCATATGAAAGGTTTCGATTCAAAGTACACCACTTCACTTAAACTTATATTTTTTGATTTAAAAAAAAAGTTACGGAATAACTCTTATTTGTAACTTTTAAAATAAAAATCAAAAATAACTCTTATTTTTTATTTGTATTGAAAAAATCTGAAATAAGTGTTATTTCACAACTTTTTATTCAAAATTGAATTTTAATAATTATTTTTGACTTTTTAAATAAAAATTAAAAATAATTATTATTTCGTAACTTTAAAATATAAATTTGAAAATAATTGTTAATTTGCAATTTTTATTTTAAAACTTTTAACAGCTACGGTCCCTGATTTCAACTGCCCTTAACTGACATTATATAAATAAAGAAATGACTCACTGTGCAGAAGAAAGCGGCAGACAAAGAACCAAATATCACGCACAAAGTAGGCACAATTCACATCCAGCAAGGTGGCATCGGATGATGCATTCAACTCCAGCTCCAACGCCTTGGCAGCATCCAGCAAGGCATCCGCAATGCTGCAGTAGAGGAAGAAGCAGTGCAGCACGTGACTGGGCAGCACCGCCTCATGACAGTCAGTCTTTAGTATGGTCAGCAGATCAATCAACACCAATGGCTGCTCGAACATCAGCACCGACATGGACTGAATTCGCTTATCCTGACGTGACCAACGGGATCTGCCGATCAAATGCCGTTGCAATGCGCAAAAAAGCGATTCGACGCCAATATTATACCAAGCTGGAACTCGATTGCACTGCACCGTTGAGTTAAACAACCTGGCCAATTCAGTGTGGTCCAACAGCAGTCGGATTGTATAATATAGCGTCATGGCATTGAGGGGCACATCCACGGGCTGCAGTTGAAATTCAGCCAGATTCTGTTGGAGATTCTCGTGATGTTGGCGAAACTCGTCGCTTGGCGACTCAGCGACAATCATCAAATGGGCTTTGAGTATGTTGACGTATTCCTCATCGCTGATGAATTTGCTATAGCGTCGAATATCCTCCGGCTTGTTGTATATGTAAGTATAGGCCATAATGCCTTTGGCATGATCCTTGAGAAATTCATCCTTTGAATTGTAACACAAGTAAAAGGGAAATTTGCTGATGGGCCAATGCAGTGACCTGAATTTGTTCAGCATTGTATTCGCATAGGGTTTCATTAGTTGCCGCATTGTCAGCTTCTGGCCGGGCACAATGCTTGAAAAGGCACAGAAATCAGCTGCAATCAGAAAGGTTTGTTAATACATTTGGACAACGATAAGTTGTGCGGTGGGCACGCAGTGGCTCCGGGAGCAGCTGCTGCTTCAAACTTAGATTGTAGTGCTCCCGAGTTCAGATGTCGTGCCCACCGCTGTTTTAAATGATCAAACCCACTCTCAGTTAGTTTATGCTCAGCTACGTAGAGCAACAGAAGCTCCAGCACAATCTCCTGATGAAACGAGCTGAAGGCGAAGAAGGCAACAAGTGTCTGAATGGCCACCGCATGGCTATTCTGCTCCAGATCCCCAATAATGAACTGCAATTGTTAAATTTATTAGAATAAGTAGGTTATAATCTACATTTTGGATTGGGTTTTAAATCGATCTGTCGATATATCGAATTAATATCGAGGTAAAATACTTGAAAATCGTTCCACGTAAATCAAGTTGTGCGAAGATATTCAAATATTTAATATATTTATAAATTAATTGTCGATTTTTCATGCAAATCGATTAAATCACACTCGATATATCGCAAAAAAAAATTAATCGAGTTGAGGTACTTGAAAATATAAAATAATTTAAGAACATTTTGCAAATGAACTATAATACAATGAACTAAATCCAGCGAGTTATCGATTTAATCGAACTCGATATATCGTAAAAAGAAAAATTATCGAGTTGAAGTAGTTGAAAATCGCTTTCACGAAAATTGAGTTGTCAAAACATATTTGAATATTTAATATAATTTAAGTGAAGTATGAAAATTTAACTACAATGAACCAACTCATCAAAATCGATTTAATTAAACTCGATATATCGTCAAAAAAAAATTATCGAGTTGAGGTACTTAAAAAAATAAGATAATTTGAGTAAATTCTGCAAAAGAACTATAATACAATGATCTAAAACCAGCGAGTTGTCGATTTTTCATGAAAATCGATTTAATCAAGCTCGATATATTGTCAAAAAATTATCGAGTTAAAGTACTTGATGATATTTAAATATTGAATATGGCTTAAGTGGATTATGGAAAAACTACAATGAACAAACTCCAGCGAGTTGTCGATTTTTCATGAAAATCGATTAAATCACACTCGATATATCGTAAAAAAAATAATTATCGTTGAAATACTTGTAAATCGCTTTCACGAAAATCGAGTTGTCGATTTTTATGTTTTTTTATATAAGTACTAACCAAGAACTTGTTCCACTCGATGCTCTCGTAAAGCTGCCTGCAAAACTCCAAATGTCGCTCGCACTTCTCCACCGCATCCTCCTCGTGCTCGGGCACACAATAGCTCGTGTTGAGCAGCAAACTGAGCGTGGATGTTGTCGCCAAACGCACCTCCAACGTTGGCATGCCCAGAAATTTCGCCACCGACATACAAATCACGGCAAAATTTTCCAATTCAAAGATGTTTGGACAACGTTGAGCGATCTCGCCCACACAGTTGACAATTTGGACCGCCAGTTGCGTTGGATAGGACTTCTTCAATGCCAATTTGAGCAGCGAGATCATGGCCATCATCATGTCATCCAGCAGATATTCCATGTTGTAGACAAAGTTAAAAACAGTGGGAATGTACTCAACCAACTGGCTGATGACTTCCACATTGGTATAGAGATGCTGAAAGAGGCCCTTCAGCTGGTCCACCAGCCATTCAATGCACTCGGGCGTCAAGTTCTTGCAGCTGCACATCATCTGCGAGAGGAATAGATATAGATCGATCGATCGATCATTTATGTGAGGCTTTTATGAAGATACTAGCCAAAAAGAAATAGTTTATTATATAATTTTAATGCACTATAAAATTGTCTCAGCTATGTTTTGTGAAAATTTCAGCTTTCTAGCCTTAACCGTTTGGCCTACACGTTGATTCTCAGTCAGTCAGTCAGTGAGTGTCAGTCAGTCAGGACAAAGAGTTTTAAATGTATAGATATATTATTGATTTTTCGAAATTATGAATCGAGTTCTTAATTGAAATGTCGATATATCGTCAAAAAAAAGTTATCGAGTTAAAAAAGTTGAATATCACTGCAATTCTTAAATGTATTTTTACAGTAGAGACCTAAATATACTGTTTGGAACATAGAAATTGTAAATCCATTAAATTAAACGAATATATTTTAATTTATTGTATAATTAAAGTGAGTTATCGATAAGCACTTAAAATTCAGAGTCTAAAATTCGTTTAAAACGAGGTTCGATTGTAGATCATTTTACAAGATGTTTTATTTAAATTATGAATCGAGTTTTTAATCGAAATGTCGATACATTGTAAAAAAAAAAAAGGTATAGAGTTAAAAAAGATGAATATAGACATGAAAAATTTTTACATTATTTTTACATTAGTAGTTCACCAAAATCTGCGGTTTGGAATTAAGATATTGCAAATCCACTGAATTAAACAAAGATATTTAAATCTATTTTGTAATTAAAGTGAAATTTCGATAAATTCAGAGTTTAAAAGGTTCAATTGTAGATTATTTAGTTCTCGGTCAGTTCTCAAAAATTTAACGACTAAACTTTAATTCTGCAAATGAGCTACGACGAGTACATTGGAAAAATTTCATGAAAATCGATTTTTTTTAACTCGATATTTTGTCAAAAAAATAACGATGTACTTGAAAATGGCTTCAGATTTTTGTCGATTTTTCGATAAATATATTTGAAATGTACCTTTGTAACCAGCAGGACTTCAGTTGATTGATGACGAGCTTGCTTTACATTCGCGGATATATGACGAAAGGCATCTGTGAGATAGGAACTGTTGGCGCACAGTCTGCCGAGTATATGCAGCGTGTTCTTAATCATTGTGGCACGATCTGCGCTGTCTATGGGATCTATGCTGCGAGCGCCTTTGAGTAGAAAAGATTTTACAGATTAAATAAAATGCTTCTTAGGAATAATTATAAGCAAATGACACTGGCTAAAAATTCAAATAATGATACTTGAACTACACAAAACAGAGCTGCAAATACTGATTAAAATTAAAGTAGACTTAAATATTTTACACAGTTAAAACTTTCAGCAATAAATAATAATGTTATGCAGTTAGTTTACAATTAAAGCAAACACTTAATTAGCTTGCTGTTTTGATAAAATTGTTTCTTAACTACTTTTTGAATTAATCAAGCCAGTAACAATTTACCTAAAGCTTTTTTTCAAGAATTTCCAAACTCTAATGAAATGAAATTATGAAAATCAATGAAAAGTACAGTTGATTCAAGAAAGTAGTTTAAATAAAATCAAATCAAGCTGTTAACTTAGTTAGTGTTTAAATAATTACTTGACTAACTTTATCAAATTATTAATTATTGTTTTTAGACTAGATTATATTACAAAGTTAAAACTTCCAGCAATAAATAATAATGTTATGCAGTCAGTTTACTACTTAAGCAAACACTTAATCAGTTTAAAATTCGTTTAAATTGAATCTCAACTACTTTTAGAATTTATCAAGCCAGTAACAATTACTTAAAGCTTTTTTTTTCAAACATCTCCAAGCTCCAAAAATTAATGAAAAATACAATTGATTCAAAAAAGTAGTTAAAATAAAATAAAATCAAGCTCACTTATTAAGTGTTTACTTGACTAACTTGATCAAATTATTCATTATTGCTGGTAAAGTGCCAGTAAATATAAAAATATACATTTTTTGATTCAAAAAGTTAGCTAGCTCTGATATTAAACGAGTGTCATTTGAATATTGAAAAGTATTCGAATTATTACAAGTCTGTTTTAGCAGTGCGCCAATAAAATCAATCAGCATCTCGATGGGCTGCTTCTCCAAATACTGCAATAGCAATTCATTCGAGTTGAACACATCGAGCACGGACATTTGTTGCTGCACAATTTCAGTTAAATCATTCGCATTGACGCTCTCCGGCCGTATGGCCTTATACTGAAACTCAATGTGACTGAGGAACAAGCCAATGCGCTTGATGAGCGGACACTGCGTCAGAGTCGCGGCATTGAAGACCTTGTAGTGCAGCAAACGTTCCATGGTGCAGATGAGCTTGTACAGACATCGCAGATTCCTAATGATGGCCGTTGAGTTGTGCTCATTGCTCGCAGTTAGATTTAACATGCGCATAAGTAGCTCATAGTTATTTTGATATAGACAATTTTTAATCTCTTGATCCGTTTCCACATTGTTTCTATTTGAACGCAACAGTTTCATTTGAAATTCTGCGGACAAACAAGTCAATTGCTTGTTGTATTTGTAGTTCAACAGCTGAAGATTTGAATCAACAGTTGTTTGCTGACTTTGTGCCGCATTCGAAAGTTGTTTTAATTGCTTTTCATCGAGAAAATTAATGATGCCAATGGCAAAAGTATCGGCCAATAGTTTCGTATCAATGGCAGCAATGTTGTGCATAATTTGAGTGGCATTACTTCGCTCACTGCTGAAGGCCCAGTTAATGATGGACTCCAGTTCGTTGGAAGCCTTGTTCAGGCCACAGTTATCGGCGTGTATAAATATGTCGCGTATTGTGGCGATGCATTCATTCCGTCTCAACAATTCATTACTTTGAATGCTCTGCATTAAAATGACACAATTAACGGGCGTCAATTTGTTATGCCTAATCAATGCCTGCAATATCAATTGCTTTTCCAAAACAACATCGGATGTGGAACGCGTATCGGCTATCAAATGTGTGGCAATCTGTGACCACTGACTAGATAAATAGTCCACAGTTATGGCTTCGGTTTGCAGCAGCTCCTGCTCCTTGTGCAGTAGACTTTCCAAGCACAATCTCACATTACGCAAGGTCTTTCCATTGCCATAAATCAGCAGCACATCCAACGTGATTTGCAGCGTCTGCTGATAGTTGGCCAGATTTAGAATGGAATTACTTAGTTGCAGCAGCTCGGCGAATATGGCAAACCAGATATAATTAAAGCTTGTCTCTTTTTTATCAATCAATTTGATTAGGCTTTCAATTTGATCAATCTTAAGACGTTTACTGCTTGGCGGCGCTTGCTCCTCAGTGTCCTCGACGGGATTACGTGTTTCCAGATGCCACAAGACCTGCAAATTAATATATAACCATTATTATCAGTTATTATTATAAACATATAGACTGTAATCATGAGTTAGATTATAAAAATTACATGTAAATGATTATTTAAGGTTTTTAAGTATTTTTTGAAGTTAAAACCTATCAATAATCATACCTGTTAAGTTTCGATTAGAATTACTAATCAATTCGATTATTTTTGGAAATAATCGTAGTGACTAAATAGTTCACTGTTGAAAAATTCTTGATTATTTAATAATAACGATTATTCAAAATTAATGAGAAATAATCAAAAATAATCTTTTTGAGCATTCGGATTATTTTTGATTTTTTTCTAATTATTTTTGATTATTTCTGATTATTTATGAGTATTAAGTAAAAATCAAATTATTTTAAATTTTCGCAATCAAATTAGCCAAAATAATCAGAAATAATCAGGAAAAAGTCAAAATAATCTGAATACTGAAAAAGATTTCTTTTTATTGTTTTTGATATTTTCTGATTATTTTATTTTTGAGATTGAAAAAAGTTTATTTTTGATTGTTTCTGATTATTTTTGAATAGTTGTAATAATTTCAGATTATTTTTGATTTTTTGGAATCGTAATCATTAAATAAGTGGGCAAAACCGAAAATAATCGTAGTTTAGAATTACTAGTGATTATGATTACTAATCATTATTTAACAGGTATGTCAATAATCATTATTTGCGTTAACTTAAATAAACATAACAATTATAAATATAATATAAACACTATAAATCTCTCTCTTACAATGTACATAATTAAAGCAGACATTTTAAAAAAGTTCTCGCTGAATTTATCACTTATCAACTGTGTCAACTTGTTGCGTCCTCCGGCATTCTTTCGTATCTCCATATCAATAATGGTTTTCAATTTCTGCATTGTTTGTGGCCAGCTCGAATGGATGGGCACTTGGAATGTGCCAAAATCCTGGCTATTCAATTTGGGATACATGAGACGCAGCGATAATAAAACACATTCAAACAATAAATTCTTGTGATCGTCACGGAATGTGTCGTCATTGTGGAAATCACAGAGTTTGGGTAAAATCTCCTGCATGTGAATGCAAAGCTTATGATGATAGTTGACCGACAGCTGTCAATAGAATAAATAATATTAATATTATTATATTATAATATTAACTTAACAATTTGTAAACTTGCCTCGCTGAGAAATAAATGATAAAGATTTAAGATTTCAATGCGTCTATCGGAATTCTTTTCGTCCAGCGTGTAGCTGCTCAGTGTGGGCAAATAATCCGCCAGATCGGCATGGAGTTGAACTCGCTGTTGTGCCAGCTGCACCGTCTTTCTGATGCACTGCATCACCTTGGAGCGCAGGAACTCATCGTTGTTCACGTTCAACTCGAACAGATAGGATAAAATGCCTGGCAACAAATACAGAATTATTAGAATTTAGTCATGAAATGTGTAACGCATTAAGGGCGCCTTAGCAAACTTTATAAACTACATATATGTCACTCCATAAATACCGCTAGGGACGGACGGGTGCGAAAGGCGACTAACAATATACAGCGGTGGCCAAAAGTATTTTGGCACCCTTTAAAGTTAATTCTACGCAAATATTGAACTTAGTTCATGTGAAGTTTGGCATCAATGGAAAGGTCTTTTTAATTCCTTTTGAATGATACAAAACTTTCCTTAACCCATTAGTTACCCACTGAAAATTTCAAATTTTTGTAAACGTCTACTTTTTCAACTTTTTTCCTCGATTTTTAAGAAAAATGTGTTGTTGCAACAAGTTTCTTCTAAAAATTTAAATATTGACTGCAAAAAAAAATGTTCAACTATTTCTTCGCTAGTATTTTTTAAAATTGTTTGAAAACTGCAAGAAAAAAAACCCCTTTTTGCAGTTTTCAAAAAATTATAAAAACACTAGCGAAGTGATATTCGAAAAAAAAAAGGAAATGTTAAAAGAAACTTTTTGCATCAAACAATTTTTTTTAACCTCCCATTTTAAGAGGTGAATTTTGGCGTACTGGAAAAGTGTTTTCGAATTCATATCATTTCCATTTGCAAAAAGTTCCAAAAGTAGTAGTATAGAATACTTTTTGGATTTAATTTAACTTAATTTAAAAAAAAGCCAGATTTGCGGATAGAAAATGTTTGAGATTGTTCCCGGCTGAAGCAGTTAAAAACCAGACAAATCTATCCGAAAAAAGGACAAGTTGGCATCACTGATTAAATGTTCGGCTTGCCAAACTTA